>PKML01015832.1:327457-341770 GCA_002933935.1 Eutrema yunnanense
TAGGTGAGCAAATTGATTATTCGCAAAGAGATTTGGTTTAATTGATTTGTGAACATATCAAACCTGATATTAAAGCTGATTTAGAATTTAGGATTCGCAAAGAGATTTGGAATTCCTAGGATTTAGATTTAGATAGTTTTCGCAACGAGAGTTGGTTAATTATATCTTAGTGATTTGAGTTCAAGAACCGTGCATAATCTGAATCCTGTTAGTTAGTTAGTCTGCATTCATTGATTTCCTGAGAAAAACCCTGGGCCTATATTTCCTCCACTGATTTACAACCCTTTTAATTTCTGCATTGTTTTCGTTTACATCTATTGATTTAGCTTGTTTCGAATCTATACAATCTATTGTGTGAAGTCTTGAGTTCTTGTGTTCGACCCCTGATTTACTGCAGCAACTGCTTTAGTACTTTTAGGGTATTAAATTGAGCATATCATGGTCGTCGAAACACTCATCGGTGATGTTGTAGTCGGGCGAATCTTAATCGACACTGGGAGCTCGGTTAATGTGATTTTCAAGGAGACGCTGAAGAACATGGACTTTCCCGACAATCAAATCAGACCGAACATCGAACCACTCACCAGATTCTCAAGCGAGCAAACCATGACCGCCGGAACGGTCAAACTCCCCATGTATACCGGAGGGATATGTCGGATGGTCAAGTTCCTGGTATTGAACAAACCTGCAATCTACAATGTGATACTCGGCACACCGTGGATATTCACGATGAAAGCCGTCGTGTCAACATATCACCAGTGCGTCAAGTTTCCAACACCTTCCGGAGTCTTCACCCTTAAAGGCGACCAGGTGATGTCTCGAACGTGTTTCATCAACGAATGCAAACTAAGAAGCGCGCCCCGGACTTACATCATCAAAAAGAACAAAATTCCGAATGGCCCCGACCTGCCGCGGCGCGAAACAATCGTCCAAGTCAATATCGACGACTTCAATCCAGAGAGATGCATGGGGATCGGAGCCGAGCTCGATGAAGACATCAAGACAGACTTGATCCGACTCCTCAAAAGGAACGTTTCGACCTTCGCCTGGTCAATCACAGACATGCCCGGAATCAATCCAAAGATAACGAGCCACGAGCTCAATATTGATTCCACCTTCAAACCGATCAAGCAAAAACGACGCAAGCTCGGACCCGAGAAGGCTCGGACTGTTAACGATGAAGTCGAAAGATTACTTAGCGCCGGATCGATTACAGAAGTACGGTATCTGGACTGGTTGGCAAACCCAGTCGTTGTCAAAAAGAAGAACGGAAAATGGAGGATCTGCGTCGACTTTACTGACCTGAACAAAGGCTGCCCAAAGGATAGCTTCCCACTCCCACATATCGACAGACTCGTCGAAGCCACCGCTGGGAACGAACTCCTCTCGTTCATGGACGCCTTCTCAGGCTACAATCAGATACTCATGCATCCGGACGATCGCGAGAAGACCTCCTTCATTACCGACCGTGGTATCTACTGCTACAAGGTCATGCCCTTCGGCCTAAAAAACGCCGGTGCAACCTACCAACGACTCGTTAATCGGATGTTCGCCAGCCAGCTCGGCAAAACAATAGAAGTCTACATCGACGATATGCTTGTCAAATCGCTAATCGCCAAGGATCACGCCGGACACCTCAACACCTGCTTCGACATCCTAAACGAATACGGCATGAAGCTTAACCCGACCAAATGCACGTTCGGCGTGACCTCGGGAGAGTTCCTCGGGTATATCGTAACTCAAAGGGGAATCGAAGCCAATCCTTTACGTTTGCCGAACTCCAACAGTTTGAATTTTCAAAGTCAAACCTTATGTTTGCCGAACTCCAACAGTTCGAATTTTTAAAGTCAAGCTTTACGTTTGCCGAACTCCAACAGTTCGAATTTTAAAGTCAAACATTATGTTTGCCGAACTCCAACAGTTCGTATTTTCAAGCCAAACTTTACGTTTGCCAAACTCCAACAGTTCGAATTTTCAAAGTCAAGCTTTATGTTTGCCGAACTCCAACAGTTCGAATTTTCGAGTCAAACTTCATGTTTGCCGAACTCCAACAGTTCGAATTTTCGAGTCAAACTTTACGTTTGCCGAACTCCAACAGTTCGTATTTCCAAGCCAAACTTTACGATTGCCGAACTCCAACAGTTCAAATTTTGAAGTCAAACTTTACGTTTGCCGAACTCCAACAGTTCGTATTTTCAACCACAACGGTTTCCATATCGACGTCCTGGCCAGACGATCGAATAAGTCGAGCTTAGCTCGCACGCATCCTCATGGTGCAATGGATAACACACCTTCCACATTCAAAGCCGAGATCAGTCTCGCATTAACTTCTCAGATTATCCAAGCCAAATAAGCCGAGTCCGTCTCGCACACTCGGATTCAATGTGAGAAAACCTAGAGCATATTAAGATGAGCTAATCACGTACTCTTAAATTACACTCTAAGGTCAAGCCGAACGTCCTTCCTCGCGAATTCAAACCGATTTCTGAACAGTCGCAAAATTAGTAAGCCGATTTCTCAACAATTGCAAAAACGGTAAGCCGATTTCTCAACAATCGCAAAAACAGTAAGCCAATCTACAATATAGGTTGCCGACCTCGAACAGGTTCAGTCAAACTCGTCCTCTTCACCCGGCTAAGACCGTATCGTTTACGGCACCATTGTGTACGACAAGTTTGAGAAGTTCGTATAAAGTACGACTTCAAATATATCTAGACACGATTCAGAAAACGACTAAGTATAACATTCAATCGACAAAATATCAAGATTCATTTAAAAAAGCCCCTCGGGCAAAATGGATACCGGACTTTAAAAACCCTCTGGTCCAAGAGGTCGAGTTATAAGCCCATTCGGGCAGAAAACTAAACATATAACAAAAAGAAAAGACAACCTAGACATTTTGCCTCCGCATCGCGTCAGCACGATCCGCCGACATTGAGGCCTGGTTGGGTCTAAACTCATCAAGGCCCGGCGGGACCTCATTACCCATCGAGGTCGAAACCTCCGGATGTATTGGATCGGTGAATGGCGAGACGATCAGGTCCGCATCGGCCAGCTCGCAGAGATCAACCGCAGCATATTCCGCCGACTTTTCGACCTTGAGCTTCTCGAGCTTCTCGATGCGGGACGGCGGGACGATGATACCGTGCTTCTTCTTGAGGCTATCACAAAAACCAAGGACTCCCTGGATTTGGTTGACAGCAAGGAATGGCTTCTTTGCCCGATCGATCGCCGACAGATGATCCTTGACCTTCTGCAGCCGAACTTGGCACCTTTCGGTCACCACCTTCCTCTTCGCGATCTGTTGAGAACGTCCAGCCCGTAGTCGCGAAGTTTCCGCGAACAGCTTTACCGAGAACGCATCTTATTCCAACTCCAGCTCGGCGTTGGATCTCTTCAGTGCGGCCAGTTCATGAGTCAGCTCGGCTACCGCGTGATCGCCTGCCTCCACCCTATCCTCGGACACATGCAGCTCCTTGCGAAGCTCCACCACCTGAACGCTCGCTTCAAAATCTTTACGACGGGAGGCTCTGAGCTCACGGTCGTAAGACCCGACGATCTCATTCGTCTGGGCAACCATCTGTCGAAATAACGAACTTTAGAAACAAGAAAGAAAAGAAGGAACGACGAACTCAAAAAAAAGGTGGGGGGATTTACCTCAGCAGTGGTCCGGGCCAGTTTCTTAAAAGCCTCAGATTTGTGAAGGCGATCGACCGGAGGAAGGAAGTCCGGGCCAAAGCTCAAGCGCCGATATGATTCGGCGTAATCCCACGCGTCGTCCGCAGGATCTAGTGCACGATGCCTCTTAGGTATGGGAGAATCATCTGACAGAACCACCGTGTCTTCCTCGACCCGTTGGGACTCGGTGTCCTCCCCACCCCCTTCAGAGCGCTCGGTACCGACCCCAGCAGTCGGCCCGGTTGCCTGCCCGGTCCTCCTTTTGGCTTTCTTTCTTTTCTTCTTTTCAGCCGGAAGAGGAGCGTGTTCTTCGGCAGAAACCCGTTCCCCAGCAGGAATGCCTCCTTCACCGATCTCTTCATCACAAGCCGGAGCTTCAGGATTCGCTTGTTCGGCTATGGAGGGAATATCCGCGTCCATTTCGTCGCCATTTATCTCGGCGGAAAGATTGGGAATATCATCGAACTTCATTTTTCGGCGACGAGAGGGGTTTGCTGTGGAAAGAGAAAGCAATACAGAGAAATCACTGGACTGCGAAGGAAAGATCGTTAACATACCTTTAAGAGCTTTTTTCGCCTTTAAATCGAGATTCTCTTGGTAGGTTTCAGGCTACCGAACTTTCCCGGCCGCACTTAACTGCTTCACGTGGGCAAAAATAAATCCCGGTGTGGTGATAAGGAAGCCCGGCACGTGACGATCTGAAAGCAAAAAGGAAAAATATAACTTAGGCAAAACAAAGTAATAAATAAAGATCAAGAAACCAACGACTACCAATAGGAGTCCTCCATTGAGTTCGGTAACTCCCGCCTGGGTACTCAACAGAAGATTCATCGATCTTCACATAGAAGTACCGGGCATTCCAGTTATTGACCTTGCTCGGCTTATTCCTAGTAACAAGATCGGCCTCTGGCTTCGCGTTAGCCGATAAAAACCAAGGCTTAGCCTTCGACAAATTCACCCGAAATAGCCTTTCGAAGACCTTGGCCGTGATGGGGATACCGCATTCTTCCCCAAGGGTGAGGAGACCCATGATATTTATTACCGTGGCCGGCATGAGCTGAGAAATCGCGACGTGTCGCCTCTTGCAATACTTGTAGAAAAGCTTCGGGATCGGAAATTGAAGTCCGCAGCTTCTGAAATACTCTTCGTAAACGCATATATAGCCGGGAGGAGCATCCCACAGACGATCGGCAGCCTTCGGAACCTTGAAGAGCAAGTCGTTTGGAGCGCCGCATCTCTCCAAAGTGACCTGGATCGTCTCTACAGTCGATCGAGACGGTCCGATGCTCACAGGCCTTTCAACCACCCGTCTGGCGGCCGACACGGGACTATCGCCCCCCACAACCTGACGAACTACTGGTGATGCAACGCGATCATTCAGACACGCCGCATCCTCGCCCTCTGCGAGCCGAGCTGCATATTCGGTATCTACCCGTACTTGATCATATGACTCAGCAACCTCCTCTTCAGGCTGATCTTCATCAACGAGATGAGGGACTTCGATGGCAACCCTCTGATTACTCGGTCCGGCTTCAGCACGTTGAGAGTTACGATCAGTCGGCTCTTGCGAACACCATCCGAACTTGAATCAGAACATCCAACCAACGGTTAAAGATCGGGGAACTCCAGCGGAGAAGTTCGGCCATTAACAGAAGATGAAGAAGTCTTTGAATCCATATCGATTGAAAAAGGAGTTGATGAAGAACAAGACAAAGAACTCGAAAATCTTCAAGCAGATCGGAGAAATCACGGCGGAGGAGATGATCGGAGAATGGAAAATAGATAAATTCTAGAGAGAAGGGAGAGCGCTAGAGAGAGAAAGAAAAGTACCTTTTTGAAGGAAGTAAGCAGAAGTGAAAAATCGAAGGAGGGTTGAGCGATATTTATAGAAGAAAAAGCAATGATGATGATTCCTCGAAATCCGCAACCGAAGAAGACGAATCGACACGCGACTCTTCGAGTTCCACAACTAGAGAAGATGAAGCGACACCCTCTTCTCGAGAAAAAATCTACCGAACTCGAAAGTTCGAAAATCAATTCGACCACGAGAATTCCGATCTTAACCTTCGAAAGAAATTCACCGAACTTAAAACGGAATCTGATCAGATCGTACCGATCTCATTTCTAACCGAGCTAAAGAATACTCCTCGGAAATTCACCGAACTCGTAAACTCCCTCGCCGAACTGAGGAGGGGACCAATTGTTAGAGGGGGGATTAGCACCCCCTGGTTTAACTCCGTTCGAACCGAGACCGGTTCAATCAAGACCGGTTTACGATGGTTCGGATCGAGAACAAATCAGCCCGAAAGCATTGGGCCGAACTCGGAATCTCGCTAAAGCCCATCTCGGCTGCCGATCTAGGCCCAGCGCGAGCCCAGTCCGTTACAACAGATAATAATCAAAGTATTTCCTTTTTCCCGCCGATCTCGGAAAAGGAAATATTCTCCTCGATCAAAAGGAAGATATCCTGATCCCGGAGAGAAAACCGGAATATTTCCTTCTCCTAATCGAACTCGGAAAAGGAAATATTCTCCCTTCAAACCGCCTCAAGACACTATAAATAAAGGAGGAGGCTCATTCATTCAAGGATCCAAAACTTCTGCAAAGACCAGAGAGAATACGAGAGAACTACTTACCGATCTCAAATTCTCCATCTTTGCAATTTTACTAAACTCTGTTCTAACGCCGACTCTTGATCAATAAACGAGATTCCGATTAAAGTACTGTTTTGCCCCTCTTTGTGTGATTTACGGATCAACAGTTAGCTATATAACAACATAGAGTGTTAAGATAACCATGTGTAACTCAAACAAATTCTTACCGATAACATCACGAGATGGCGGGTTAACACTCATGTTTTCACCAATACTCTTCTAGTTGTAACGGTTTCGGAGTTAACTATACAACTTCACATTAACTATAAACACGTTAAACAATGCTGAATATTTCGAATAAAAACTAACCCAAACCTTGTTGTTGCCGGGATAACACATCTTGTTATCGCGGTATCGGAGTTAACTGCACAACAAACTAAATTACTGTTAATTTCGTATTAATTAGTGTACACTGTAATTAATTCATGTTATTTCGTATAGGAACTAACCCAAACATGTTGTTGTCAGGATAACTGATCGGGTTCTCTCGTTATATGAGTCCACTATACAACAAACTCGTTGATGTCGAGATAACTGATCGCTTCCAAACACGTTGTCGAGATAACTGATCGGGTTCTCTTGTTGGGTTTGACATATTACAACTGGAGATATCCCGATAATATTTTTACATGTACAACCACAACAGTTACCAGTTAACTTTTTTCATAAACATATAAGCCTTTCATAGTCATTGATTTTGGAAGATACGCATTGTATTTTTATCAGACAAAAACATTTAATGTTCTCTGCAGCGTTTCTCTCACTCATATAAGGACAAAATTGCCTACAATTGCACTTTGAAATTGTATTTTTCTAATTTCAACTTATCCTTTACCATTTTCTTTATTTTCTCAACTTCATTTTATCCCTTATTTTTTATATAACCATCAACTCAAACGATGTATATATGTCATCTCCTTTTCTTGGAACAATCGCTGGAAAGCCACCATTTCTCAAAACTTATTTCTATATGTCACTTTTTGTATTTTTTTAATAAACAATTGTTTTTGTGAACACCCGATCCCGCCTTCCTATTCAAGGATCCTGATGAACCGGCCTGACACTTTCGACTCCGTCGCTGGTTAAATGCGACGTGTCGGCTTTGACATTTTTCTTACCACATTTCTAAAGTCTCATTTATTCCAATAAATAATTAAAGTCTTACAATAATTCATAAATCGAAATGACTAAATAAAACCGAAATAAAACCAGCGATTGTCTTTTTAAAAGTCTAAATAAATAAATAAAACCCGATTCCCGAAAACGGCGCACCACACTGGAACTACTCGTCCAACTCCACATACTCGTCCTCATCGGACACACCTGAAAAGAAGAGAGAGGGATGAGTAATTTGGATTACCCAGTGAGAACTAAACCTACACTCTCAACACATCTAACCATTGCATTCCAATATGCCAAGTTTAAATCTACGCACGTATCAAACATAACGCTCTACCAGCGCACAATCAAACTACAAACAAAGGAACTCCTCAGGCTCACTGGCCGTCTCATATTTGGCTCACTGACCTTTTCTCGTAACTTGGCTCACTGGCCTAGAGCGCGGGATAGCTCCTTTTAACCCTGTTGGAAGCCTATCAGTCCCACTGAAGTCAAGTCCATCAATCAAATCGTACCACTGGTTCCTTCGCAGTGACGATGACCTCATTTCTAACTAAGTTACATTCATTATTCACACAACCGGGTGATAAAACAAAGATGCAGGTTATTCATGTAATGCTTTCTTAATCCATTTCATTCAGCAAATGTTATCAAACAATATGCACACTGAAAACGTGTCCGTACTCCGTAACACTCCCTAACCTGAATAGATCTAGACTCAACACACTAAAAGGAACAATTAAACATATAAAAAGCCTAGATCTAGTCCTCTCCTTTGATTTTCTGCAGATCTGAAGAAGGAGAACGAATCTAGAAGGCGACGTGAAGGCGGTGGTGCTCGGCGGCTCCTCCTCGGCTCCGGCATGGCTCACAGAGGCTGACTCGGCGGCGACTCTGCCGTGACTCTGTCGAACTCGGCCTGACTCGGTCCTGACTCGGGCTGACTCGGTCGACTCGGTCCTGACTCGGGATGACTCGACGACTCGGCGACTCCGCGGCAACTCGACGACTCGGCGGCGGTAACTCGGTGACTCGGCGGCGGCAACTCGGTGACACGGCGACTCGGCGGCGGCAACTCGGTGTTCCGGCGACTCGACGGCGGTGGCGGACGGTGGACGGCGGTGGTCGGCGGTGGCCGGCGGTGGCCGTCGGTCGGCGGCGCCGCGGCGGTCGGCAGCTCCGGCGACTCTCTCTCTCCTCTCTCCGGCGAGTCTCTCTCTCTCCCAATTTTCTTCTTGGAGACAAATGAGTCTCTACCCTCTCCCCTCATTCTCTTATATAGGGGTCTAGCCCTAGGGTTTCTTGCAACTGGGCCTCTCCTTCATGGGCCTGCAGCTGGGCCTCTGGGATGGGTATGTTACAATTTTTAAATCAAAATTGAGTGAAAAATCCAAAAACCCAAAACAAAAATAGAGAATTACAGACCCAACCAGTTGGATCCGACGAAAAACCCACCCAGACCCAACAATACGACCCAAACCCAAATTCAGTTAATTAAAATTTGAAAAAAAAAACCAAAAAACCAAAAAAACCCTCCCATTTCCCCATGCTCCGCGAGACCATCGCTCTCCCCTGAGGAAAGTTCTGATTGATTCATTCCGACCACGAAATCCGACAAGAGCGAAGCCGAGAACTCCCAAGCTCAACTCTGTTTCCCTCGCCGTTCTGGTCTTCGATTTCTTCTGCAGATTTCCAGATTTCGTCGATTTCCTCGACAAGAGCAAAGCCGAGAAATCCCTCCCTCAGACCCACGCGATTCTTCATATCCTTCATTCTTCCTCTCAGACTTGTCAATAGGTAACAGAATCAAATGCTAGTTCTGATGCCTTAGTTTTTGATTTTCGATGAGCGCCATTATGCCTAACTTCTCTCCTTTCGGTTTTGATATGAAATTGTTCTCGAATTAGTTTGGATTATTCACAAATGGTATGTGGATGTGTTCTCTAACTTATATCTAGTTTTGGTTGTTTTAGGAATTACCTAGAAGCAATTATAGAAGGAGAAGCAATGGATTATCATGAAACTGATCCGAAAGTGACGGTTAATGAAGGAGAATAAGTGAGTAAAGAGCAATCAGTTGAAGAAAACGTGGATGGAAGGAGAGTAGAGGAAGAAAAGGGGGATGAAAGGGAAGAAACAGTTGCTGATGAGGAAGAAAACGTTGTTGAAAACGTAGAAGAAAATGTTGCTGAAAACGTTGAAGAAAACATTGCTATCGCAGGGGAAGACAATGTTGTGGAGGAAGAAAATGGTGGAGAAGAAGAGGAAGAAGAGGTAACTGGAACATCTTAGGTTTGAAATTGTGATGTAGGGACATCTCTGGTTAATTGGAACATCTTAGGTTTGAAACTGAGATGTAGGGACAACTCTGGGTAACTGGAACATCTTAGGTTTGAAATTGTGATGTAGGGACAACTGTGGTTAACTGGAACATCTTAGGTTTGAAACTGTGATGTAAGGACAACTCTGGCTAACTGGAACATCAAAACTGTGATGTAGGGACAACTCTGGCTAACTGGAACATCTTAGTTCAACAGTGATGTAGGGACAACTCAGGCTAACTGGAACATCTGAGTTCCTCTGGAACAACCTCCTTCCTACACAGGCGTTGCTCTTGGAGGGGTTGGCACTGGGGCTTTGCAGAGCCTGTTGCTTAGCCCCGTGGAGCTCATCAAGATTCGTCTTCAGCTGCAGCAGAGCAAGAGTGGTCCCATCAGCTTGGCTAAGAGCATCCTCAGGAGACAAGGTCTTCAGGAGATATACAAAGGCCTCACCATTACTGTTCTCAGAGATGCTCCAGCTCACGACCTCTACTTCTGAACCTATGAGTACGTACGAGAAAGGCTCCACCCCGGCTGCAGAAAGACTGGACACGAAACCCTCAGGACCATGCTCGTGGCAGGTGGCCTTGCTGGTGTCGCCAGCTGGGTCGCTTGCTATCCTCTTGATGTCGTCAAGACTAGGCTGCAACAAGCTGATCATGGGGCTTACCACGGCATTTCCGATTGTTTTCGCAAGAGCATCACACAGGAAGGCTATAGGGTTCTATGGCGTGGCCTCGGGACTGAAGTTGGCAGGGCCTTTGTGGTCAATGGTGCTTTTTTTTTCTGCTTATGAGGTTGCCTTGAGGTGTTTATTCACTCAATTGCCTGGAGAGTGATGTTGATGCCTCAAGATTCATACGTTAACCCTATATTGTTAGCACATACAAAAAGTTGGAGCACAGAGACGTTGAAAAAAAAAGATCACAAAGAAAACATATGAAATGAAATTCTTTTGCTATATGCTTTTTCTCTTTCCAAAAAGAAAGAGTGCCAAGGATCCCTCCGACATAGATGCTGATTGGCTTTTTTAGGATGGATTTTCAACATTTTTCTGTTTAAAGAATTGGTGCAACATTCTGTGAACGTCTCCGTAGCCTTTGGTGGAATAAATAAGACGATCTTTGATCCACTTTGGGAGCTTGCTGGATGGATGAGATGATCTTTTTGAAGGATCATTGCAGTATCGAGCATCTACCAGTAAATTGGCTGCATAGTCCTTTGCGTGCCTGATTGCTCTACCTGAAAAGCAAAAGCCGGGAAGAACATTTTTGGTCTCACTCCAAAACTCTCAGATAAATTAAAACACTAACAGAGATATTAGGAACCACAAACAAAAACTCACCGATTGATTGGTTAACTGCTTTCATACACAGATTTTCATAGTATTCTTTCCCTCTCCGTTTGCAGCTCTTTAATACGTCAAACCCTTCTTGAACATCTCCACCGTAGTAAGAATCGTCAACCAAAGCCAGACAAGGTTTTGCGGATTCTGAATCTCCAAGACCTTCTATATGCTTTATTCTCTCCAACAGCTCAATCTCAGACGGGCTGGGATACGGCATACCAACCATCACAACACACCGACACAATCTGTCGCCGAAGTTGATTCCTTCTGACACCTTCCCACCAACCACATCTAGCATTATTGTCCCTATTTCGCTTTCTATTGCTTCTTTATAATCTCTGAGAACAGCTTCTACTTCAGTGTTTCTTCTGGGTTCTCTGAACACACGCTTCACTACAAGAAAAAGGCATGTTGGTAGCGCGAAAAAATGCTACCGTAGCTTTTGGTAGCGTATTTTAAAACGCTAGGTTCGCCGCAGCTACAATAGACCCCCCTATCGTAGCATTTTAAAAAATGCTACGTTAGTCTGACCTATGATATCAAATGCTATATAAATTAATTTCCTAGCGTCATATTTGTGCTATTATTCGATTTTTCGTATCATAATTTTAATGTTGTAATTTGTTTTATAGTGACAGTTTTAAAACGCCATTGAATATTTTTTAATGGCGTTTTTGTCGTGCTGTAAGATAATCTATAGTAGGAGATTAAAAATGCCATTGATTATTGTTTCATGGCATTTTTCTCGTGATGTAACCTAAATTATGATGACAAATATAAAATGCAACGGAATATTTGTATCGTGCTATAATTGTATTGCTATATATTGAGATGATATTAACTAATTACTATAATTAACACTAATTAAAGACAATTATATCATAGAATATAACTAGATTTTCCATTAAAATTCCAAAACAACAAAGTCATAACATACAAAACATGAAATCTTAAACAGACCATGTAACCATCAAACATAGACAAAAGCAAAACACTAGTATTTACAACAGCATCGGTACCATGTCTCTAGTCTCTACGACGAGCTTTGCCTCGTGAGGACTGTCCTTGTTATATTTCTTTGATGAGTGTATTTATGTATGTGTATATTTTTGTATTAGACTTCCTTTAAATAAATGTGTATAATTGATCTCTTTGAGTGAATTGTTAAATATTTTCTTTGGAATTATTATTGTTTCCTTTTATTAGAAAGTGATATTACTAAATATTATTAAAAAATAGCGGTCGATCCGTTCGTTGGAATTAGCAAGTTCTAAGTTTTTTATACATATATAAAAATGGATAATTACTGTATTTCTGCGATTGATCTCTTTCGGGTGTTTTTAATTCGGGTATATTTCCTTAAGGTTTATGGTTAGATTACTTAATCGTAATTATTTGGGGTTATCCTACCCTATTATTTTATATTTTTTGGTTTCTTCCATTTTTTTTGTTTATCTCTATATTGAAAAAGGTAAAATCGTTATACCTAATTTACGCGGTGGTTCTTATATCGTCTGTATATATATTCATGTGTGTTCAACTATCTAGGTCATTCCTCTAATTCTTCATAGTTTTCGCAATGTCGATTTTTAAAAGAAAGTCTTCCTTTTCGGTTCTCATTCGTGATCTTCGGCCGGGTTGCGATAGTTACATGATTAAAGTTTGTGTCGTTAAAGTTTGGGATGGATACAAAGCGAAAGGAGGATGCTCGCTTGAGATGGTCTTGGTTGATCACGAGGTTTGTATGATATGTTTATAATAACGAAATATTAAAATTGTTTGCTATTATCATATTTTGTTTTGTTAAATTACGTTGATTATCATATTAACTGTTTCGTTGTTGTTATTTTGATTTCAGGGTGACAGGATACAAGCTACTGTTGAAAGAAAATTTGCCAAATCCTTTCGAAAGGACTTAGTCGAAGGGAAACCGGTGATAATAAACACTTTTAAGGTTGTCGATTATAAGAGTGACTACCGAACCAGTCGATCTCCTTTTAAGGTTGTTTTTTACGCGACGACAACAGTAAATAAGTGTTTGGATTTTCCATCGCAAGTTCCCGAAAATTTTTTAAAGAATTTTTTGGAAATATTATCGACGGATTTGGACAAAGGCTATTTGATCGGTAAGCTCTCATTATTATTTTCCTTTATTACTTTTAAAATTATTATTTGATAATATGTTGCGTATTTTTTAGATGCAATTGGTCAGATCATACGTGTTGGTCACGTTGAGGATGTCATGGCACAGGGAAAACGTCGTTCCAGGCTTAAGATTTCCCTCAGGGATACAACGTTGGTCGCCTGTATTCTTATAAATTAATTTTATTGATCATTTGCGAGAATTATTCTTTTCGTTAAAATTGTTTTGTGGTACTGTTGCAGAGATTTGCAGTTATCATGCACACTTTGGGGCGATAATGCTACACAAGTATCAGAGTATGTAAAACGTCATTGTGCATCTGTTGTTGTGTTTGTCGTTAGGCTTGCGTGTATCAAAGAATACCGTGGTATGTTTTTAAATTTTATATTTGATGGAGTTTATTGTTTGTTTTTATGTTATTGTATATTTGAACATGATCTTATCTGTGTGATAGGTGAGTTGAGTATTTCGAATGCGTACAATACGACCCAGGTTTTACTGGATCCAGTTATTTCATCGGTTGACAAGTTCAAATCCATGTACGTATCAGTTGTATAGGTATCTAACAGATAAAAAAAAAAATTGTCTGCGATGTTTGATGTTTCAAATATTTTCTTTGAATTTTGAAGGTTACCAAAGGATACATATGTTCTCACACCTACTGATGACGAGGCACATAAGGATTCTGAAGAGTCGTTATATGAAGAATTCTTTGGGAACAATCCTAGGAGGACTCTTAGTGCGATACAATCTGCTAGCATGGTATGTTATTCTTTATCTCATTATATATATATTTGTTTTTATTTGTCTATTTCACTATTTACCTCTGTGTATCCGCTTTATGCAGTCTGGGAAATACGTTACAGTGGCCAGTGTTGTTTCGATTGCGAATAGCAAAAGTTGGTATTACATAGCATGCAAAAAGTGTGACAGAAAAGTTTTTCCGTATCCTGAAAAAAACGATGATCCTAATCCACCGCTTTGGAAGTGTCTTGCCTGCGGTAGAGATGTTTCTGAAGTCGTAGCTTGGTAGTCAAGCTTCCTTTTTGT
>PKML01015832.1:341798-353504 GCA_002933935.1 Eutrema yunnanense
TACAGTTTTTTTCTTATGTTGGATGTTACTGATGCATCCGGAGGATTAGCGACGTTTCTTATGTTCGATAAGATTTCTCAGAAATTACTCAACAAAACTGCTGAGGAAGTATACGAAGAACTTGATGAGGTATTTTTATTTATTTTGTTATGATAATGTAATTTTGGGATCGTAGTGTTTATTTATTAATTTTTTGATTTTTATGCTGTTTTGAATTGAAGAATAATCCCTCGGGGTTGCCTCCTTCTTTGCAAGACCTTAAAGGCAAGGATATGCTTTTCAAGGTTACGGTTTCAGATGATAATGTTAAGAAGGTTAAGACATCGTATTCTGTTGACAAGTTTACAACAGATGGTCATATGATTGAGATGTTCCAGGATCAGGTCTATTCACAGGTTTGTGTTCAAGTGTTACTTTGTTTTGGTTGTTCCTTTGCAAGTTTATATAGTGTCTTGACGGTTTTCGGTTTTAATTGCAGCCCCCTATCACGGTCTCAAGCTCTGATGGAAATACTGACGTTTCGCCGGTCTCGACGCCTACTTCTACCTCTAAAAGACAAAGTGATGATCTCGGTTCGAGTTCTACTCCACCACAAGGCTCGGTCACCAAGAAGAAAAAGATTTAGGCAATATCGTAGGCTATCAATTCGTAGAATCTCTTTTCAGCCAGATTTTTTTATCTCTATTTGGGGCTTTTATGAGACTTATTTTCTGTTTTTTAGCTTTTTTTGGTTTTTTTATCCTTTAAAACCTTTTGTGGTTTGTTATCTATTTTATATTTTTATTTCGTTTATTTCGTTATCGAGATTTGGTTTTATTATTATCGAGCATCCTTTATAATTGTTTTTTGTTGATGCTTATGTTCTCTGATTTTATAAGTATCTTCGATGATTGTCCTTATATAATTTCCGTATATGTTGTTGCATTGTTTTGTGTAATGTTGAGGTGTCTTTCATGATGTATGTATCGTGTCGACTTTATGTCGAATCGGATCAGTGTTTCCTGATGGCTGATGTCGACTTTGTTTTTGTTTTCTTTTTTGACGTACGTGTGGCACTGTGGCTTATCGATGTGTTGTCTGCGTTGTAGAAGTAAATGATATGCCATAAATATATTTTTCGCTTGAGTTGTCTAATCTTTGTTTGTTTCTTTGCTATGTTATAATTATTATACTGGTTGCATGGCGTGGTGTGAATATTTGTATATTTTACGAATTCGATATAATAGTGTTTGATTTGATGGTTCGAAATTAGATGAATTTCTTTTTAGACGTTTTAGATAAAACCAGCCTTTGGTGTATTGTCGAGTCGTATCAAACCAATATAATGTATTTCGAGGTTAGTGATTGTCGTGTTGCGTATATGTCTTATCTTTGGGTGTGCATGTATATAAATATGCGTGGTTCTTGGTTATGCTTTTATGTACACGCGACTTAATGGACACAATTTTACGTTATTATATTTAGTTCTACTTACCGAAAATATGAGCATACCACGTTGTATCTCTCTATCTGATATTCAGCCATGGATATTGGATAGTCGAATTCAGGTGAAAGTATTGAGGAAGTGGCGTCAGAGGGATGGTGGGCGTCGCGAAACATTGAAGATGGTAATGGTGGATAGAGACATAAGTTCAAATCTTATACTTATTTATATTTATTCATTGAAGTCGTTTAGCTTGCGTATTGTCCATGTGTCTATAATATATGTTTTTTTTTTGTAGGGTAATAAAGTTCAGGCATCTGTTGGAAATTTATATCTTGGTCTTTTTAATGATGAATTCGAAGAAGGCGGGTGGAATTTGATTTATAACTTCAAAGTCAAGATTGCCAATGGTTCTATCCGAACAACTGATCATTTGTTCAAAATTAAATTTGATGGTTCAACTATTTCTATACGCCTGCGTAACCTTAGCGATGATCTTTTTTGTAAATTTACTAATTTTGGTGATATTCTCTATGGAGCTCTTGATCCCGTTTATTGTGTCGGTGAGTTATAATTTTCGGATTCTTTATCGTGATTTTAAGTAACTTAATGCATAGGCCATATCGGATGGGTAACGCTAATGGTAATGGTCAACTTTCGTGACGTATAGATGTGATTGGCGTCGTTGTAAGAGTCGGTGAATTACAGATCCGTGACGAAGACAAAACAAATGATGATTATGCCGTTATGGATTTTGATTTGCAAGATGAACAGTAAGTTTATATAGTTAGTCTGTGAAGCTGATTTCGTTTTTCTTTTTAAAATGGCTAACAGTGTGTTACTATTTGTTATTTTTATTAGTAAACGTGTGATAGAATGTTTTGCGTTTGGAGAAATCGCCGAAGAATTCAATCTAAAATGGAAACAAACCCATTCTCGACCTCTTGTGTGTGTCTTGAGGTGGTGGCGTATTGACAACGCTAAAGGTCGTTATTCCGTTGCATAATTATTATTTTCCTGTTTGATGCTATGATGTGTTTTGTTTGTAAATTTAATGACGTTGGTATTTTTTTTTTTTTTTGAAGTTATAAATAACCTTATTGCTGCGAAGAAATGTTGTCAGGTTTTGTTTAATCCTAATGTGCCTCCTGCGATTTCATTTAGAGCAATGTAAGTCACTGTTGACTGGTATATTATCGGTGATTACTTTATTTGTCTCTGAGACAAAATTCTGACTAAAACAATCATGTTATTCCGTTTTCTATTTTCAGGTTAGTCGGTTCGAGAGATGGTTCCGCGTTTCGTTATAGCTGATATGTTCGGTTGTGTCTGGTTTATTTGCCTTTTATAGTAATCTGTAATGCTTTAATAAGTGTTTTGTTTGTTATTATGACATTTCAACGTTTGATTTTAAACGATTGCTTTTATCTTGATAATGCGCGTGCCGGGTCGGAAGAAAATATTTTGTTTTTCGGCGAGATTGTCTAATCTGTTATATTATAATAAACTTTTACAATATATCTCTTGGATGGATATTTTGTATAATTGAGATCATCTATTATATTATGTCAAATGTCGAATTTGAAATGGTATCTTTTGGTTCGTTTTGGGTCAAAGTGACATTTATTTGTGTCTTCTATTTATTTATATTAATTTTATTTTTTTTTGCGAATAAACCCTTGCGAATATTTCGTAAATCGCATGTATATTTTTGTAGCTATCCGTATAACCGAAAAAGGAATAATTTGCGGAAACCCTAAATTTATCGGGGGTATATATATGTATGTATTAAGTATACTGTTTAGCTCAAGGTTACAATTGAGTTTATTGCGGCTTGCGTGGATCCTTTTCTACGGTGTTCTACCATGAGATCGATAGGTAATCGTTTTGCATATATCTGATTTCTTATTATTCTGTGTTTAGTTTGTTTTGTTTATTTTGTTTCATAATATTAGTATATTTTGATCTTCGTAGAACTTGATTGTTGTTAGTTTGTAAGTTACTCTTATTTTTATCTTAATTGTTATGTTTTAGGAAACGGCGGTCGCACGGCTAGATTGCAAATTTTGCCGTTTCATCTCCCTTCGTCCCAAATTTCGGATTGTTTAGGTGACGGTCCACCTATTAGTGCTAGAAAAGTTAAATTTCTTGCTTGGATGAGATGTAATCAGATATTTCAGGAGGCCAGAATGCTTTCCTATACGGAGGTTCCTTCTAAGTTTATTTGGGATAATAAGAAGAAAGAATGGAGACTTCGTATGAGAGGTTTACCGCCTCCGTGTGATATCGAGGATTGACCAGTTCTTGATGACGAGTCTTATTATCTTCGGGTTTTGTTGGATGTCGTAAGGGGACCGTGCTGTTTTGAGGATATTAGGACTGTTAACGGTGTCTTATACCCTACTTTAAAAAGTGCATGTTACGCCTACGCGTTTGACCTATCTACAATCCAATAATGAATTTCGTTGATTTATTTTTATTTATTTTCTTATCATATTTATCTTTTCATTAATAAGGACTCAAGGGTTGTAATGGTTTAAATTTTTGGAATAAAGTGGGTTTTGTTTTAATTTTATAGTTTTTGTGTTCTACGACGGTTATTATTCCAATCATGTTCTATATAAAGTACTTTTTGTTCTGCCTGTTTATTTGTTTAATTAGTTGTTTACAGTATTTGATATGCTTTTTATAATATTAACTACGGTCAGATAATGTCTCCGTAATCTAATTTACTTTCGATTGTATTATTTATTATTACACTTAATATAGAAATATACCTGTTTAGAATGTCAAAAAGGAATATTGCCTTTAATATAATTACTTATGGGGATGGAGAAAATAATAATTATTGTATATGTATTATGCGATATATAAAAAGGCTACGAATAAGGTTTATTCTCTAGAGTTTTTTCTTGCAATCGTTACTGTGTTTTGATTTCGAGAATTACCTCATGGCTCATCTTATTTCTTATGCCATACATAGATCATATGATATATATATGTTTGGTATTTCTGAGCTTGATCCTTTGGCTTATGTGTGGAGGATTAGAGCGAAGGTTTTATAAATATTCACGCTAACATCTGCAGCTGGTGGATCCTTAGATTTTATATTGGCTGATGAAAAGGTGTGTGCTTGATTTTTATTTTTATTGGTATTCGTTTGGAATTGGATGAATATTTTGGTTTCTATTTTCTGTCTCATAGGGCGATAAAATTCATGCGACGGTTCAAGCTGAATACGTTGAAAAATACTCTTCATGTTTCGTCGAGGGTGAGTGGATGAGTTTAATAGGTTTTGACCTTTTAGCTGTTAGCGGAGAAATCAGGCCAACTGCACATCCTTATATGATACAGATTACGGGTACCGCTCGGTGTACGAAAATATTTTCGAGAGGACCCAGTAATTACTTTTCTTTTGTCGATATAGAGAATGTTTTGAATGGATCTCTTGATACAATCTGTTGTGTTGGTGAGTGGCTTCTATCAAATAATTTACCTGTGTTGAAGCTACAAATCGTTCACTGATTTTGATTATTTTGTCTGCGATATATTAGATTTGATTGGTAAAGTGGTCAATGTTGGTAATTCACCGGACAGAATAAATTCTTTGGGTTGTTCCCAACGGAGGGTTATACGATTTGAACTTGAGAACAAGAGGTAATGTACAAATTTTTTTTTTTTATTTTTTTTTTTGGTTTTGGTTTAACAGTGATCGTATTATATTATAGGAACTACCGTTTGTCGTGTTGTTTGACGGGTGATTACGCGGAATCTTTCCTTAATGACTTGGAATGTTGTCGAGGAAACATTGTCGTCTGTGTCATGAGATTTGCTAGAATATTGGTTCGCCGAGGTATTGTATGCACTGTAAACCTGTATTTAGTACTATTAGGCATGTTTATTATTGTGGTTAGTTCTAATCCAATCAAATAAAATTGGTTTTTAAACTGTGTTTGCTAGGTTCTTTGGTTGCCACAACAGCTTATGATTGCACGCAAATTTTGTTGGATTATCCGTGCTACGAAGTAGATCGATTCAGATATTTGGTGTCCAATCTTGCAATAACTTGATTGTTTGTCTGACTACCAGATGTATTTTTTATTTTGCGAATCTATTATGGATTTATATCACCGTGTTTATCACCATATTTTTTTATTAGTATTTTCGAGAATTAGTATTGGGCACTATCCTATGTTATATTCTAATCGTTTTAATGTGTATATATAATATTTTGGTTTGTTTCATGTCGAGATTACGATGGAACGCATGTGTGGAAATCAATCAGTGTGTTTGTGATTACATACGTGTCTATTGCATCATTTTTATGAAATAATACTGATAATCATCGCACGACCAACCAAAACCATATTCGTGTGATGAAGAAAAAGGTATATTCCGCAGAAGAAAAACGTCGAGCCATATCGAAGGTGGAGACAATCGAAGTGAGATAAAGGTGAAATCTTGAAGGCCGTAACCAATCATATATTATCGAATAAATATTATGAATAATTGGCAAAAAATAATCTATATATTAAAGATGGAATCTTATTAAGTAGTTTTGGTAAATTTACATTTTATTTTGGGTATTTTTCTGATTAATTTATATTGCCATTATAATAACAGGAAAATTATTTAATGATTAGCGCGGATATTTATTGGGTTATTTAAGATTGGTTCGTATCTTATTTTAAAGTATTGATATATCTCCCCTTTATATATAAAAAAAGGTTTAGGTATATCTTGCCATTTAAAAAATAGAAAAGTTCGTTTGTAAATGTTAAATTTGTTTTTTTTTATTATATGAAACTAATACACCATGGTATATTCTGTATTTGTTTGGGGTATATATGGATGCGAATTAGCAAGTTTGGTTTTGGGGTGGTGTTGTCAAACAATTCCAATGAAACGCAAACTTCTTACTAGAGAGAGTATATCTTTTGCTTCGTCTTTTGATTATGCAATTCGTATGTTGTCCTTAATAAAATCTAAAGTCAAATCTATTAAAAATCGCAGGTGTCAATAGAAGGAATGAATGATATGCTCCTCGCAACGTTGTTGATGATTACCTAACTGGTAGTATGGTCCATCCTCCATACTCACATGAACGAGACTTATCTCAAGAAGGTTGTCGGGTTGCACGACAGAGAAGAATGCAAATTATTAGAGCCAAACGAGCTGTAAAACAAGATATTGGTTTGTTTTCTTTTTAATTGTCTTGAATATATGTCTTAATATATTACATGTTTAATGGTTATTGATAAACTTTTCATAATTGTGGTATCGGAACTAGACCTTTTGACTGATTCTATCAACGCCAAAGAATTTGTTTGTTTTATCGCAACGGATTCTGACTCCGAAAAAGAGTATGATGAAGATTTGATGTATCAACAAGAACGTGTGGAGAGTCGTTCAGGTGATCGAAGAAAGTCAAGATCGAAAAAAAAGAAAAAGGTGTCTGAGAATTCCGTAGAAACTACAGACACAGTCGTTGTTAGAACGGACTTGGTTGCCAGTATTAAACCCCGATTAGTAGATGGAGGTTAATATTTATATTTAAATATCGATATTATACTGTTTGTTTGTTTTTTTTTTTTCATTTTTTTTTTCTATTGATAAATCTTTTAAACCATATATCTTAACCAGGTTACTATGATGATGGTGATCCTATTTATGTGTGCGGATATTGTAAAGCTTATATGTGGTATGGAGAAAGGTTGGGTAAACGAGCCGAACGTGTTAAGCCCATATTCTCGCTGTGTTGCATGCAGGGTAAAGTCGTCCTGCCACTGCTTAAATCTCCACCAAAATCGTTATTAGCGATGTTTTACAATGACGATGAAACAAGAACACATTTTCGTGAGTTTATCCGAGCGTATAACATGATGTTTTCTTTCACGTCACTCGGAGGAAAGATAAACTCTTCAGTCAACGATGGCAAAGGACCTTATTTGTTTCAGTTGTGTGGTGAGAATTATCACAATATAGGTGATATTCTACCAGCTCCCGGTGAAAATCCATCGTTTTTGCAACTTTACATATATGATACCGCAAATGAAACTTCTAACAGGATAACTGCGTATGGGTATGATTTTTTGTATAACTTATTACCCTTTTTTCTATTTTTTAAAATAAATTTACGTTGTCGTTGTAACATGTTATATCAATGTCCATTGTTAATATAGGAAAGCGGGACGAACTGATAAGCTTAGGGAGTCAATTGTTCGGATATTACAAAAAACATTGGATAAGCATAACCGGCACGTAAAAGCTTTCCGAACTGTGCGAGATAGGTTTGGTCTGAACGGTGATACCAGTGGGCTACGGTTGTTTTTGTCGTATGATAGGAAGTCCGATGGAAGGACTAACAATCTCCCTACCGCTGAAGAAGTCGCCGGTTTGATACCGGGTGATTTTAATATCGGGATGGATACACGCGACATTATTATTGAGAGTAAAACGGGAAAGTTGAAAAGGATCAGTGAATTGCATCCAGCTTATTTGCCTTTACAATATCCATTGTTGTTTCCTTACGGTGAAGATGGTTTTAGGCTTGGTATTGACATTGGGTTTGTAGACACTGGCGGAAGGAAGAGATTGCAGATTTCTATGCGAGAGTTCTTTGCATTCCGCATACAAGAGAGATTGGGAGAATCACCGATTATCCCGATGTCCGGGAGATTATACCAGCAGTTCTTAGTGGATTCGTTCACGATGATCAAGACTAACAGACTACGTTACATTTCGCTGAATCAGAATAAACTTCGTTCTGAAAATTTTGATCAAATACAGAAAACAGTCGATAAAGGTGATACTGATATCTCCGAAAAGGGTAGGAGAATTTTTATACCTTCTTCTTCCACAGGGGGTACAAGGTATATGTTGCAACATTATCTAGATGCGATGACCACGTGCAAGCACTTTGGTTTCCCTGATATGTTTATAACGTTTACGTGCAATCCAAAATGGCCTGAGATTACTAGGCATCTACAAAGACACAACTTGAAGCAAGAGGACATACCAGATATATGTTGTCGAGTGTTCAAGATGAAACTGGATGATCTCATATATCAGTTGATGAAAAAGGATGAGTTGGGGGTCGTAAGTGCAGGTCTGTTATTTTAACCTAAAATTGTATTTTTGTTTGTTGTATTTGAGAAGTATTGTTTAATCTGGTTTTTTGTATTTTTATTGTGTGGCAGCTACATACACAATCGAATTTCAGAAAAGAGGTCTTCCTCATGCGCACATCGTTCTTTTCTTGCGGCCGGATTATAAGCTACCCACCGGTGATGATATTGACAAGATAATTTGTGCTGAGATTCCTGATAAAGTCCTCGACCCATATTTATACGAAATTGTTGGTGATGTGATGATGCACGGACCGTGTGGCCCTCTCAACAGGGAGAGTGTGTGTATGGTTGAAGGAAAGTGTTCAAAATATTTTCCAAAACAATTCAGCCCAATCACCAAAAGTGATGATATAGGGTACCCTATATACATGAGGCGGGATGATAATAGATTTGTTACTAGAAGAGGGTTTAACTGTGACAATGGTTACGTTGTCCCGTATAATAGAAATCTCACCCTTCGTTATCGCGCTCATATCAACGTGGAGTGGTGTATACAATCACGTTCAGTCAAGTATCTTTTCAAGTACATTCACAAAGGTTCAGATTATGTTCGGGCAACGGTTGCAACTGATGATAAGGAAAACGAAGTTAAAAAACATTTCAGTTGTAGGTATGTATTTCACAAACACGTTGTTGTTTAACGGGGTAGTTTACTGCGATTGACTTATTTATTCACGATATTTTATACAGGTATATATCGGCCTGCGAATCTACGTGGAGGATTCTATCTTTTCCTACTCACTATCGTACAGTATCAGTAATGAAACTCCCGTTTCATTTGCCGAATCAACAATTGGTTATTTACAATGAAGATGATCCTGCTGATGAGGTGGTAAATCGTGTTTCCGTTGGTACGTCCAAGTTCATTGCATGGATGGATTGTAATAAGATGTATGCGGATGCTAGGCTTTTAACTTATGCCGAGATTCCTTCGAAATTTGTTTGGGATGGTCCAAACAGAATATGGAAACCAAGGTCTAGAGGGATCGTTATTGGCAGGATTACGTATGTACCCATGTCTGTAGGCGATGCATATTATTTGAGGCTTCTCCTCAATATAGTAAAAGGTCCAATGAGTTTTGAGGATATAAAAACAGTTAAAGACCATCTATATTCTTCCTTCAAAGAAGCTTGCTATGCATATGGCTTATTAGATGATGATAAAGAATACATTGATGCTATCAAAGAATCTGGTTTGTGGCTTCCCGCGAGATACATTCGTCGGTTATTTGTGATTATGTTGACTACGAATAGCATAGCGATTCCTTCTAGAGTTTGGGATGCTACCTGGGATATTCTATCCGAGGACGTGTTATACAATCAGATGAAGATCACCGGAAACCGAAGTAATACATATATTTCTTGCCTATCGTATATTAAGATTTATATTGTTTGTGATACTGATTCTTTTATATAAATTTGCGTAGGTCTGAGACTATCTGTAGATCAGGTTAAAGATTTTGCTCTTTCTGAGCTAGAACTGCTTTTACGTACCGGTGGTAGATCTTTGAAAGATTTCTCTCCTATGCCTTTTCCAGAAGATCTCACTATGGATACATGGGTTAATCCTCTTATCCGGGATGAAAAAAGTTATGACCGCGAATCATTGCGTATTAGGCATGATGAGATGATGGTCACCATAACGGATGAGCAAAGGCGTGTGTACGATGAGATATTACACTCTGTAAATGCTGATGTCGGAGGTTTGTTTTTTGTTTATGGTTCTGGAGGTACTGGGAAAACTTATTTGTGGAGTTTATTGGGAGCTGCTCTACGATCGAAAGGTCAGATCGTTCTTAATGTTGCATCGAGTGGAATTGCTGCTTTGCTATTGCAAGGAGGTCGGACTGCCCATTCGAGGTTTGCGATCCCTATTGTGGTGAATAAATTTACGACGTGCAGTATCAAATCTGAATCAAATCTTGCAGATTTAATTCGAGACACTAAACTCATTATATGGGATGAGGCACTGATGATGAGCAAAGATTATTTTGAGACGCTGGATAGAACGATGCGTGACATATTAAAATGTAGTGAACCTTTCGGTGGTAAAGTTGTAGTCTTTGGAGGAGATTTCAGATAGATCTTGCCAGTGATCCCTAATGCTGGCAAGACGGAGATCTTAATGGCTACTTTAAATTCGTCGCCTCTTTGGTATAGTGTCAAAGTGCTGCGGCTTACACAGAACATGCGGCTTATTGTTGGAGATAATAGTCGTGAGATGCTTGAACTCGCAGTTTTTTCCAAATGGATATTGGATATTGGTGATGGAACGATAGATGGGAATGATACCGGGGAATCTGAGATTGACATTCCCAAGGATCTGTTAGTCACGGACTGCGGAGAACCTATCAAAGCAATCGTTGCTGAAATTTATGGGGGTTCTTTTTTCAAAGAAACTGATCCTAAATTCTTTCAAGAGAGGGCAATATTGAGCCCAAGAAATGACGATGTAGAAATAATAAACGACTACATGCTCTCTCAGTTGCCGGGTACGTTTGAAATTTTTAGTGTTATGCTTCATCTGATTAATAGTTATCGTTGTTTTGGTTCGATGTTCAAAATGTTAATTATTGTTATTCACGTGTTAGGTGAGTCGAGGATCTATCTAAGTTGTGACAGCATTGATTCATCTGATCGAGTAATCGATGTTAAAGATGCATCTGAAGTACCGTCTGAGAGCGTCGAGTCAACCGATAATCCTGGTTCGATGTTCAAAATGCTCCTTTACTATTTATTTCCATCAATCTCTTCCATCTATCCTCTTTCTATCTTGATTAATCAAACATCTATCCATGGAATCATCTTCTATCATAATCGATTTTAAGGTGTTCTTGATGGATCTTGAGTAGTCTTTTTAGGATCATGAGATGTGGTAGATTAGGGTGATCTATGGTTTGATTAGTGGTGTTTAGGGTTAGATAATCTTATATTCCTTCTTGTCTAGAGTCCCTAATGCTAGATCTAGCTTGAAAGAGTGGATCTAGATCACAAGGCATTTCATGAACACCAAGTGTTTGATGAAATGCCAAGACCAACTAGACAAGAGATTTATGTTCCTAACCTAAGATATTAGTTGTTTAGGGCATATCTTTGGTTGATCTTGTTATGTTTCTTAATGCTTGCTAGTTGTTAATCCACAAATGATGATTT
>PKML01015832.1:353788-409496 GCA_002933935.1 Eutrema yunnanense
TTAAAAAAAAAAAAGTAGATGGCGAAAAGAATTAGACAAGGTCCGCACATGGAAGATAAAAGAAGGGGAATAGCTGAGTTTGAGTTGTGGTTCGTTGATTAGTTTTTTATTTTTATTTTTTAAATTCAAAATAAAAACTATATAAAACTAAACACTCTCCAAAAATTCCAAAAATTCCACTTCTTCTATTTATCACTCTCAACCCAAAAATATGTTATAGGCAAATCAAAATAGTCGATAATTTTTTTTATGTATTGTATTATACTTGATATTTTGAATTTAATGTATTTTTTAACAACAAATATAGTTTGTTATACTTATAAATTAAAACTTTAACTTTAAAATAATTTGATTATAGCTATATTGTATTATATTATTTTACTTGCATTTTTTGGGATGAATTTTTTTAATTTTGTTTTAGCAATAAATATATTATTGTAAAATACTAAACAAATTTATTAAAGTTTTAATAATTATTTAGTTATGGTTCATAATTAATTTATGAAAAAGACTTCATCATTAACAAATTAATAATTTTAATTTATAATCATCTTTTTTTTTCAACTTTCCATTTCATTAAATCAAGTAGAGCTGATGAGGTATGAATACTTCACCGACCGGATCTGACTTATATGGTAACTGGGCCACAAAGGCCGACCCAGTAGTCAATCCCTTACATAAGAAAAATACCTTACCTAGGTGAGATACTGTCTTGAGGGGTCCATCGCGAAGGGAGAAGCCCAACACGAGGGAGGTTGAATTCGAATCTCCACTCTGATGGGATAGCAGCAAAGGACGGATGGTCACCATACTCCTTCCCAAAATGTTTCTGTTGATACGAGGACCCCGAGGCAATGACGCCGTCCCGAGCCGTCTTAAAAACCTGAAAGTAACCAACAAACACCTAATCGGGCTTGTAGGAAGGAGCTCCGTCGGACCGGTTAACTCCGCCGGAGCCGGAGATTCCGTCCCGCTACAAAGTCCCACAACCGATAGTGAGGAGAGGCCGTTGTATACGAAGGAACGCCGCTAAAAGAAACCTCCATTTCATAGATCCGTCGTCCTCTGACTTTACCTTTACAACAGACGTCTCGATCTGACGATCTTCATATCTACAACCTCACGAGAAAAACCACCACCGCGGACCGCCGAAAATAAAACCAAACCATAATAACCCAGACTGGCCTGGTTAACAGCCCTAAAACCAAATAAAAATTTGAAGACGAAAACCGGGTCCAAACCAATGCCGAAACGAACGCGGAACCGGAGCCACCCGAGAAAACCCTAATCGTCGTCGCTGGGAAGTCGTCACCAGACACAGACACCACCACCAGACAGAGAAACCACCTCCCGAAGAACTCCACCAGACAGAGAAACCACCGCTGGGAAAAGCCACCAGTCACCTCAACCCTACTTGAACCACCAAACCCAGAAGACCGAAACCGGCACGGATCCGAGGATAAAACCCCACGAATGAAACACCAAAAGGGCATACCGGAGCGGAACATGACCTCCCCTAAGGCGAGGTGGAAACAGGACCAACCACCGCCGCCGCTGAGCTACTGCATCGGGGACGCGAAGGAAGGAACAAGATCGCCGTCAAGAGATTACAACAGCCGAAGTCCTCGCTTAACAACAACGCAAACCCACCTATCCGGCATACGACGAGCCACATCTCTAAGCCTCGGTTGAACCGCCTCCGAGCCTTCGTTGAACTCCTCCGCCGCCCTCGAGCAGAGATAGAACCCTCCGAAGACCCACCGACTTCCCAAATCCTAGGCCATGGAGCTTCCGCAGCAACTCGCCGTTCCGGAGTCCACACCGCAGCGCCGCGGAGAAGAAAAGAAGTCGCATCCACTCCACCGCCGCAGTTCTCTCTCGTCGATGAAGAGCAAGCAGAAACTAAGAGATCTGAGGAGGCCCTCTCACGGCTCGGCGATGAGCGCCGAAACCGGAGAAGACCTCCGCCGCGGAGAAGACAAGAAATGTTTGAGAGAGAAGTCGCTCAGTATATAGATAGATAGATGTTATCAATCAGAGTGATCCATCAGCATTTTTAAAAAATAAAAAACTTACTAGTGGATTATTTGTCATGCGGAAAAAAAATCATATTAATATCATTAATCCATTTTTTAATTATAAAATATTTATTCCGCACCGCTTTTTACATTTTCACCATTCACACATTTGGACTGCACCGCATGTTGTTTTTTTCACCATTCATATATTGTCCCGCACCGCTTGTTCCGCAGTAACCGCACTTTTTCCGCATGATGTGTTTTTTCCAACTGCACCGCAGTAAAACTGTACCGCACCTCTTAAACCGCTTGTCTCGCACCGCTTAAACCATTGTCACCGAAGCCATAGTTTTGGTAAATTATTGAAACGGGTTGTAGTCTCTTTTGCCCCTAGAGGTTTACGTAGGTGTAGCTGTGCGAGGCATTTAATGCTCTGTCAATCATTTAATGCCAGAGATATTGGTCGATTTTCTTAAATATTTTTAAAGATTTTCCCGGGTATTAAACATCCACTGCTCGTTAATTAGTTATTATTGGTAATAATATATTTTGTATCAGTTACCGTAATCGGTAAACTAGTTAACATGTTAGCATTGAAATTTTAGCATTACTAATTATCATCTAACAAATTGTGTTACATGAATCAAACGAACATAACGTTAGCAATTATCATGTGAACTATGACGTTAACTTGTGTCAGTTAACATGAAGAATATGTTTTGTTGTATCAGGGGTTCCCTTTCAATCGGGGTCAAGTGATCTAGGGGAGGGTGAGCACTCTGATAGTATGGTCGCGGTTGATTCTGAAAATCACACAAGGGGTCAAACAATAAACTTAGGTCGGAATCTCGTTTTATTGATTGAACTCGGTGAAAGTTACAAGATCGTTTAAGGTCGGTAAAATAACTTTTAGGAAACTAAAGAAATAAAGGTTGTTAATCGTGAGCTCTCTATTTCCAATGTCTCGCAAGTGATTATGAATGAGTCGAATGTAGTCTGGGTCTCCTTATTTATAAGGTTCTAAGTCAGTCGAACCAGGATAATTTCTTTTTCCTAGTTCCATCTGGAAAAGGAAGATTTTCCAAAATCCTTCCGAGATCAAAAAATATTTCGCAAATCTCGGAGGTCAGTTCTGTTACGACAAGTTGGGCTTTTGATGGGATCGGAGGCCGGTGCCGCGATCATGGGCTTTCTTTCTCTAACTTCAAACCGTCGTAAACCGGGATCAATTGGACCGGTCTCGGTTCAATCCGAGGAGTGCTAAACTCACCACTAATAATGAGCCCCCCCCCCCCATTTCGGCGAAATCGCTTTGAGTTCGGCGAAATTCATGAAAGAGTTCCTTAGCTCGATTGGAATTGAGATCAGTATTTTGCCTTAGTCGTTTTAAGCTTGATGTTCTGTAGAATTTCTTCAGCTCGGCGAATCTTCTTCGGGAAGACGTATCGATTTGAAATCTTTAACTGTTGCGGGAATCGAGGATTTGTCATAAATGCTTCTCTCTATATATTCTCTTTGACCCTTCTGATTCTTCACTTCACATCCACTATAAAAAGCTTTTGTTTCTCTTTCTCTCTCTCTAGCGTTGTCGCTTCTCTCTAAATTATTTTGCTTTCTTTTTTTCTTTTTTTTTTCCGATCAATCTCCGTCGCGATTCCTCATATCTCCTTGAAGATCTTCGAGTTTTCCGACCCATCTTCAATATCGTTCTTCGTCTTAAATTTCGAGTTCGCTCTTTGATCGAAATGAGTTCAAAATCTTCTCTGGAATCTGTTAATGACCGAACTCCTAAACATGAAGACCAAATCGCTCCTCTTGAGTTGTTCTTCAGTTTGTCGGATCCTGATGATTCATTTGATGACGGTCTTGACGGGGTGACGCAGCCGTTGGTTAGGCGTAATTTGTGTTTCGCCCAGGCCGGTCCCAGTAATCCCCGACCTTCGATCCAAGTCCCCGAGCTGGTGGATAGGGATAGTCGTGAGACAGATGCTCAAGTTCAGTTTAACCGGGAAATGGCTGCTCGGATCGAGAATGAGCAGATCGCTGAAGAGAACGAGCAAGTTCGTCTCTACCAAAAACTAGATGTTCGGATAGCCAACGAGCAGGTTGTTGAACGGAATGTCCCTTCGACGAAAAAGGCTATTCCGTTAGGAGCTCGGAAAACAGTAACACTGGCTTGTGTCGGACCGAATCGTTCCACAAGGAAGTCGTTATTGAATACATTGGAGCGGTGTGATGCTCCAAATGAGCTCGTTTTTTATTCTGCCACATCAAGATCAGAAGCCTTGGGATGCCCCTGAAGGTTATGTTTGTGTGTATGATGATTACTTCAGAAGTTGTGGTCTCCGATTCCCTCTTCCGAAACTTTTGTATAGTTATTGTAATCGTCGAGGTGCCGCGATCTGTCAACTTAAGCATGCTACGATTATGAACATCGTTGGGCTTATCATCCTTGGGTAGGATTGCGATATTCCGATCTACTGCAAGATTTTGAAAAGTTATTCCGCATGAATATCAAGGCTCAAAAACCCTGGTTTTTCACAGCCAATGCGAAGCCGGAATAAGATCTCGTAACGCGAAATAAACTGAGTAAATTCAATGATTGGAATACTCGCTATTTCTTTCTTCAGATCGATAATATCTCTGTATCGGTCCCTGTCGGATACTACATAGCTAGATGGAAGATCCCAATTGGTAGATATTGGTCTCCTCTTGGTTGTATTCTAACCTTCCTCATTTAACCATTTTTGTTTTGCTTTTCTTTTCAGTTTATCATACTCCGAGTATCCTTACAACGATTCCAAACTTCAAGTCAGCCCACACTAAAAGGTTAATTGAAGCTGGAAAAATCCGTTGGCCGGACGCATACCATGAGAAGCTTGACAGGAAAGCAAACCAAGCTCTCAAAGGTATGCTTTAGCTACTTTCTTTTTCCTTTGAGATCGGTCTACTCATGTTACTTGGCTTGTTATTAATTTAGCTAACCCGATCGGTCGAAGGAGAAGTATGAAGATCGATGACATTCCTGACTATACTTCCAAATTAGCGGAAGACCAGGATCTTGCTGAGGTAAACTCGCCGTATCATGATGTAGAAGATGGACTCGCTGATGATGAGCAAGCTCCTGCTGAAGGGGCGACAAATCCTGAAACCGATCTTGACGCTAAGAGGCATAAAAAGAGAAAAAGGAAGAGTTCGTTTTGGCGATCAAGAGGTGGAACCAGGAAGGTAACCGACGCCGCAATTGAGAAGGAGGCCGAGGAGGATGATGCTGCAGGGAACCCCACCGAGATCCCCCGAAATCTCCCCAGATGGGTGATGCGTCGGGATCGCTCCCGACACGGTTTTACCCTTTAGCTAGGCTGCAAGTGCACACCAAACACAATAGTATTTAGGGATCGAATCCACGGGGTGAACGTTGTTGATTTCTATCGATTTCTAAGTTGTGTCTAGACCTAATAAAATTTTATGGATTTTGTTTGTCACGATTATAGCTAGAAAATTAAATGAAATTAAGCGATTAAATAAACCAGTAAGTAAGCAAGCAAATAATTAAAACGAGGTTGTAAAACAATTAAGCGAAACATTGGGCAATTGGGTAATCTCTAGGGTTCATGGCCGATTTTCATGGCCGATTTCCACTAAGACTTTGCTAGGATTTCTAAAGCGACTTTTTGTCGTCTTTGGATTCTTGAACTTGGAACACAGACACTGTGTGTAGTCTACATTCGTACACCCTACACACTGATATATCATAGTTTTTAACCTGTTTAGGCCATGATATAAGTCCTTTTTATAGAGTCTTTCTAGTGTTTTGTAGTCTTTTAGAGTCTTTTACAGGTTATAGCACGTTTGGAGCATTATTGGAATTATTGGAGCTTTCTGGAACAGTTTGGAGCAAAAGCTGAAGTCGTGTTGCTGAGTACCTGATTTCACGACAAGCATCGATCGATACCCCCTGGTATCGATCGATACTCATCGAGGCTGACACGACATGCGACTTTTATGAAGAGTTGAAGAATTGCAAATTGGTCCAGAAGTCTTTAATAATTACAAGAAGACCCCAACTCGTGATTTAGGTTATAAATAGGATTTTACAGCCACTTGTTTAGGCTATGCTTTATTTTCTAAACTTTATTTTCTATACTTTGGTTTTGAGACAAGTCTGAATCTCCCTTCGTCCGAGATCAGATCTCAAAACCTTTTGTTAATCTTATTTTATATTGATGATTTATTCAGTTATGTTGATTGTTTCATTCACCATGTCTGAGTAGATCCACTTTAGGTTTAGGGTTTTCTCATAGGGATTTCTTTGAATGCTAGGTTAATTATCTGTTTAGGATTCACTATCTGAATTAGTTCTTCACCATATGTTGTTCTCAAAGCTATTTCTAGGTTGACGAATCTGGAACTTAGATCTTAAGATAATTGATTAGGCACGAGAGTGCGATTAATTACCTGATAGAACCTAGTTGAGCAAATTGATTATTCGCAAAGAGATTTGGTTTAATTGATTTGTGAACATATCAAACCTGATATTATAGCTGATTTAGACTTTAGGGTTCGCAAAGATATTTGGAATTCCTAGGATTTAGATTTAGATAGTTTTCGCAACGAGAGTTGGTTAGCTATATTTTAGTGATTTGAGTTCAAGAACCGTGCGTAATCTGAATCCTGTTAGTTGATTTAGCTGCATTCATTGATTTCCTGAGAAAAACTCTGAGCCTATATTTTCTTCCATTGATTTACAACACTTTTAATTTCGTACTTGTTTTCGTTTACATCTTTTGATTTAGCGTATTTTGGATCTACCTATACTACGACAACTGCTTTAGTATCTGAATAAGGTATTAATTTGAGCATATCAAATTTGGCGCCGTTGTCGGGGACTCAATTCACCATTAGATTTTAGCTAAAAAATTCGTCTAAATCGCCCGAGTATCGATCGATGCCCTTAAGTATCGATCGATACCCTACGTATATTTCAATTACTTACGTTCTTTGTTTCTGTTTCTGTTTTCATGTGCATGCCTAATCGAGAAACCAGAAGCAACAAGAACATCCCGCTAGTTGATCTGTCACTGGAACAGCTAGCACTTGTGGAATGCACAAACATGAAAGAAAAGAAATCAGCTAAGATGAACAACAATCAGTTGGTTCGTGATGCAGCTGGTGCTTACAGAGACCAAGAGGGTCAGTTGTGCAATGAGCAAGGACAACGTCTGGATGGAGAGGGGATTGTCGTGCCACCTGCTCCAGTTGTCGCTGCGAATGTCGCTGGGAACGCGAGGAATGATGTGGTTAATCGTGGAAGGACGATTGGTGAGTACAACAGGCCTGGCCAGTTTTTCGCCAATCGGTCAGCGATTCGTCCTCCTGCGTTCGAGAGGAATGACTTTTAGCTGAAGCCTGCTTACTTTGCTCTTGTGGGACAGCATCTCTTTCATGGTCTTCCTCATGAACATCCAATGGACCATGTAGAGAAGTTCGAGGACTTGGTCACTAGCATCAAGAGCAATGGAGTGTCCTACGACTATCTCTTCTGCAAGCTCTTCCCCTATTCTCTAGGTGGAGATGCGACCTACTGGCTGAGGCAGCTACCTCCTGGTTCGCTAACTACTTGGGAGGACACTAAGAGAGCCTTCCTGATCAACTTCTACGATGATGCACGATCTGAGGATCTGAGGAATAAAATCTCTCAATTTTCTCAAAGACCTACTGAGGCGTTCAAGGCTGCTTGGACGAGATTCATATCGTATCAGAGAGATTGTCTACATCACGGATACTCTGATGTGCAGCTGCTGGGTATCTTCTTTAGATGAGTAGATTGGAGGTATCAGATGGCTCTGGACGCTTCGAGCAATGGTAATTTCAACACTAGGTACCATGAGGATGCTTATGTGTTGATTGAAAACTTTGCATCTAGTAGTAGCACCAAGAGCGCAGACTTCGAGCGCAAGAAGCTGGCTGGTAACATGGATGGGTCGCAGATCGCTGAAGTTAAAGCTCAGCTGGATTATATGCACAATCTTCTGTTGGGAAAGACAACAAAGGCCGTCCACTTTGCTTCTTAGAATGAAGTGGAAGATGTTAATTACATTGGTGGTTCTGGTTTTCAGGGTCAGCGAGTTGGATACAACGCCAATCGAAACTTCACCAACTATGTTAAGCAAGGAGGGTACCACTCCCCACCACCCAAAGCTCCTGAGAGTAAGATTGAGGCTATGCTTGAACAACTGGTTCAAGGAAAAGAGAAGATTACGGTAACTTTCAATGGGAAATTGGATGCTATGTACACCGAATTGAGGGGAAGGATCGAGGATCTCAATACCAGTCACAAGATGCTGGAAACGCAAGTAGCTCAGACTGCAGCAAATGTCAAAGGGAAGATGGTTCAATCACACAATGAACACGTCAATGCAATCACCTCAAGTGCAGGGAGTTTCGAAGAGGATTCAGAAATCGCCAAGGCATCGATCGATACTCCCTTGTATCGATCGATACCAGCTCAGACTTCAGTGTTCGATTACAGAAGTATCGATCGATACCCTGTCTGTATCGATCGATGCTCACCCGAAGAAAAGTCGAAGCAAAAAACCAGTATCGATCGACACTCATCAAGCATCGATCGACACCATCCTGAAAAGCCGATACATAAATTTAATATCGCCCAAATTTGGGAAGACCAGGAAACCGAGTATCAGGCAGAGAGAGCTAAGGAACGAACTGAGAAACGTGCGCATAAGCCCAAGAAGCTGAATCTTATTCCTAAACACCTCAGAGATCCCATCTCTCCAAAGCAGCAGCGTGGTTTTGAGAAGATGGTAAGAAGGATTTCCCCTGAACCAACCTTTGAAGAAGCTCTAGAGTGCCATCCTCTGCTAAGTCACTTCAAAGATTGCAGAGAAACTGAGGAAGAGATCAAGGCACTCTTCATTAAGGCCAGAGGTACACCTCCACTGAGACAGTTAACCCAAAGAGAAGATCCAGGGAAATTCGCGGTACCATGCTCTATCTCTGGAGTCGAGTTCAAAGAGTCTCTCGTTGATTCAGGGGCTAGTGTCAATGTCATCTCAAGGGCAATTGCAGAGCGGTTGGGGGCTGATATTCGATCTCCCAAGATATCTATCACATTCGCGAACGACTCCACCTCACTTCCATATGGTACAATCTCTGCTTTGCTGGTCAAAGTAGGAGATTGTCTGGTGCCGACTGATTTTCAGGTTGTGGAGATGAGTGCGATATCTCGTATGCCTATACTCCTGGGACGACCATTTATGGCTACTGCTGGCGCAATCATAGACACGCCTAATAAGAGAATCTCTTTCTCTTACATTGACGGATGGGTCTATTATGATGCCATTCCCCCTAGGAGTGCTCCCACACATATCTCTAGCATCACAGGAGAGTCGCTAGCAATTGACCTTTTGGAAAAGCGTCCTTATGAGCCTACTGTCGCAGACATTTCAGCTGAACCGCCCAGCATTCCCAAGGAAGTTGTCAAGAAGGCTAAGGCAACAAAGAAGAAGAAGACTAAGAGCAAAAACGTCGAGAATCCCCATGTCACTTTAATCCCTTAGAAGATTGATGAGAATTCGATTGAGTACAAGGTGAAGTGCAAAGGAGCTTCGAAGCCATTCTCTAAGGCTAGAATTCTTCTTACTTCGGAGCTGAAAGAGAAAGGACAGGAGTTTGTGGACAGCATGATGAGCAGAACTCTGACGCTAGCGATGTCAAGTTGTGGAGCACGTTTTGATGCAAGCTCGCCTTCCAATCCTGCCTGAAGGGCGTTACAGTCAAGCTATTGACGTTAAACGAGCGCTTGGTGGGAGGCAACCCACTGGTGAGTCTTTTATTTCTTTTATTTTTCGTTTTTGTGTCTTGAGTGAATCAGATTGGAGCAAACGAGGAGAAGCTGAACTGGCCTTGACGAAATCGCCAGGGTATCGATCGATACCATGTTGGTATTGGTCGATACCCTGCGGGCAATGATGAAATTATGTGTCGACTTAAGTTTGGTATCGATCTATACCAGGCTGTGTGTCGGTCGATACTCTATGTTCCAGCAAGGTAACTTCTTGTTTTTCCCAATTTTATTCTGATCTTTTGTTTTATTTCACTGACTCTAGGCTAGATAACACTAGGGACAGTGTTGTTCAAGTCTGGGAGAGGTGTCTGCTGACATTGTGTTTGTTTTTCTTAGAGTCATAAAAAAAAAAATTGTCATTTTATTGAGTCAAAACTTGTTGGAGATGATGATCATGTGCTTGAACCTATTGATTTGATTTTGTTTTTTTTTAGTGCACAGTGTTACAGGATCAGTTCTAGATCGACTAATGAAAAATCCAAAGACTGACCAGTTGACTAGAAAACATCCATGTTTCCAGCAGAGTTCTTCTGAAGCCTGAGCCAAATTTATGCACTTCATCAACATGGTTAGTGTTTTTAGAGCTTGATTCATCATTCATATCTGATAAAAGAACTCATGTGTTTAGAGTTATGGTATCTCTCTCCCCTGTTATAAGTTGATAAATAAGAGCATAAAAGATGAAATGATTTTCTTCTGAGTAGAGGGTTAGGAAAATTTACAGCGATCCCATTATTCTACTTAAGAGGGAATGATCACACAAAGGATTGGAAGCGAGGCTAGGATTTTCCTATGATGCCATTATTCGCATACATCCTTTGATACATTGAGAGGAAAGAACCGGGGATTTTGTGGCAAACACCATCAATACTCGCGTCTCATACCTTGATGTGTATATGCAAAGCTGAAAAGAAAAGAAAGAACATAATAAGAAATAAGTCTGGGGGAGAGAAATTGATACAAAAAGTGCGAAAAATGGTGGTTCCTTGTCATGATATTATCTGGTAAAGAGTCTAGAAGGTTCTTGAACATTATCTGCAGCGATGAAACTAATGTTCACCAATCTCATGTTTTATTTAATCATGTCTTTTAATTCCATTCATTGCGAGTAGTTTAATCGTTTCATTTAAAGGGATTATCGAGGGAAATTCTATGTTCGATAAAGATTTCACATAGTAAAACCCTAACCGATTTCTAGAGCTTTTTTTATAAATCGTTGTTAATGCATGAATCTAGCGTCATGAACTAGAGTCTGATTCATTGGTGTTAAAGAACCACCATAAGTACTGAATCTAAATACCCGAATCGTTCATCTATAAGAACGTGCCGCGTCGTAAGATATGGAAGTATACTTGCGGAGTGCCATGAACTAAGAAGAACAAGCGAACATCACGACTTTCTGCGCGGCCAGAGACGAAATCTACTGGCCGGGTATATAGATTGTTGGTGCGTAGGATGTACGAAAATAGGCTACGCCGTTTATTCTGTTCAGTTCATGGAGTTAAAATCTAGAAACTTTGTTATTTAGAGCTTAGGGGCCGTGATTGAATCGATCATACTCTAAGATATCCATGTACACCCAACACCGTTTTAATATTGTTTACAAATCGTTTTCCCATTTAGTTTATACAATCGATTTTCTTAGGTTATTTTACAAACAATTTTCCATTTTTCCGTTCTTTACAATATTCGTGACAAATCCCTATTAAAACTTTATTCTCGCTCTAGAATTCCTTGCTATTCTATGTCTAGGGTCTCACAGAACAACTTTTCCTCCCTATGGATCGATACCTTAAGTACTACAACGCACGTCTGTGCACTTTCAGAACTTTTAGGTTTATAAATTTAAAACCTGGAGTTTCGGAAACAATTTGACCGCATCAAGTTTTTGGCGCCGTTGCCGGGAAGGCAATTGCTATTCGTTCTGTCACACCTTAGAGGTTAGTAAATCTACTCTAGAACAATTTTTTTCTTTTTAATTTTTCTTTTTGTTTTTCTTCGTTTCAAGTTTTGAAACATGAACTCGCCTCTGGAGCGAGATTGCTACTACGAGCAGGGTTGCTAAGACCCATCTTGTGCTCACTACTCTCACGATTCACACACAAACTGTGACTCGTTCTACATGGATTAGAAACCGGCACCAACCATCTACTCTCGAGGACGCTACGAGCATCCTTATTCCCGAGACGAGCCTTTTGCGTCTCTTTTTGTCAACTCTCGACAAAACTCTTACCGTCATCAACACCAACCCTCGGATCAGCACTATGTGAGAGTCGAAACTCACACAATCAATATTTTTCGATACTTTTATAGGGAACCGAAGTTTCTGAAAAAACACATTAAGAGATCCAAATATGGTTGTTTTATTGTTGTTCAAAAGCCTATGAGTACAAGTTGCTAAGAGCTATTGCTAGGGTTTTTGATGTGTCATGTGTTACAAGTGACTACATATATTAATTATACAAGCTCATATCCGAGATTCTCTGACGTGAATAGGAATATTTCGTTCTTCCTTTGCGCGGCTAACTGAACTTGATTAGGGTAAACGATGACTTGGGAAGTTGGTCCGACCCAAAAAGGTTGACGGGCACTTGTATCTCGGCCCAGAAAGGTCGACGGGCACTTGTATCTCGTCCCATAGTCGTTCAGATGAACTCGGCTATTTACCCGAAGTGGAACGACCTGTCCTGGGTCGGGCTCGGTTCGATTGAGAAGTATCGTCCTCACCTCGGCTCTGCTCTATTAAGTGAAATGAGGCGTCCTCGAGGAACGTTCTATGGTCATGCTTCGAGTCAGGTTAGTATTCCTCGTCGTCTAAAGTGTTAATCTCGGACGATTGAAAACCGACCCCAACAGTTTGCCCCTCAGCTTGTCAGATTCAAGAAAAATTGTGACGAGATAGGATTTATTGAGATCGAGATTAACAACCAAAATGGAAAGATACCGAGCCGTGATTTCCAAGACGTCTTCTGTTTGAGATGATAGCGAATTCCTTGAAATGAGTTCGACACACCTCGTTGTCTTGGAGTGATGTTACCGTTGATTTTGCTTTGAAGGTCTCCTGCAGTTGCATTCAAGGGCTTTGCTATAAATATCTCGAAAATTATGAATGCTCCATATTGGTTTTCGAGGTCACGCGCGCCCACGTGCGGAACCTCTATAAAAGACGAGACTTCTCTTCATTCTCTCTCATCACTCCAAAAACTTCTGTAACTCAGGTAGCGTTCTTCTCACTTCTTCTCCTTCTTAATTTAATATTTCAGAGGTGATATGTCGGATTGCGAGGTTCTGAAAGGCTCGGTTGGTTCGACTAGCCATATTCCGCCCATCTATGATTCCGCATTGGGCGCCGAAGCGAATAAATCGACCGAGGCAAGCGAAGAGTATGGCCCTTGCGCTTCAGATGCGGGACCGGTGTTGAGGATGGTGTCTCGCCCAAGATTAATACTTTCTCTGAGGTGAATCTTCCTCTCTACGAGGTTCAAAGGGTCGCAAGTCAATATCCTGACGTCGTTCCCTTTGAAGGGTTGGTTCACTCTTTCGTTGCTGAGACTGACAATGTGGTGGCGACCGAGGAGATAAAAGTTGAAGATGAGGACTTCCTATAGGATCCCAATGAAGAGCGGGCGGAGATAGATCGCATGGTGAACGTGTATCAGCCTGGTCCACCGATTCGAAAATCTGCGAGAGGGCCCAAGAAGAAGCGAGTCGTTCCACCAGGTTCTACGCTCTCGACCGCAATCTCTTTGGAAGAATTGCGGGTGTGATTCAATATATCTGAGGGAGTCGAATTTGCAGTCCCCAAATCGTCTGATCGAGCCAACAATCCTTCTCCGGATTGCTTCACTGTTTACGAGGCCTTTTTCAACTGGTGTTTTCTTTGGTTTCCGATTCCCGAAGTGATCCACTATTTATGGCATCACGAACTTGCTTTGGCCCAAATCAAAGTTCGGGGGCTTTGTCACCTCATAGGGATTCTAATTCGCAGTTACGAATGTGATGTTGAACTGACTGTCGATCATCTTCAAAATATGCTGGACATCCGAAGGGTTTCCAAATCCAGGTTTGCCAAGTTCTATATTGGTAACAAGAACACTAAGAGATCATTACGGGATTCCCGAGCAAAGATAGTAGTTGGGAGGATCATTTCTTCTTCATTCGTATTTCAGAGGCATCCGTTGATTGTGATTGTCTTCACTTAGTCAAGACATATTGGGGACCAATTGGTAGTCGACCCATATATTTTGGCTCGTTCATCATTCGATTTGGTCCCATCCGATCTAGACGACGTATTTAACGTGCTGAAGGCGAGGAAGGTCCGCTGGGGAAAGCACTTCTAACTTCAGAGAGTAGAGCGAGCCCGAGCCCTTATTAGTGGGGCCTCGTTATCTTGTCTTTTTCATCTTCGGAGGATTTGAGGACAAGAATAATGGAGAAAGTATACGCATGTGATAAGAGAGAAAGAAAGATAAGAGAAACAGCGAGAAGAGGTGCTAGGGGGGACGTGCACCGTCGACTCCCAAGGCAGTCGCTCCCGACCTCGGGACTATTAACGCCGAGGTGACTATGTATGAGGATGCTGAAGCGAACTTCGTTGTTTCCCCTGAGCTTCTTGCAAATGACGAGGGGAGCGTTCTTTTCTCTTCTCTTCCTCCGACGTCTAGACCTTTTGCTTTGGTTTTAACGAAGCATGCTGTTAGCGAGGTCAGAAGCGTCACGCACCAAGTGGTGTCCGAGGCGAAGCATCGGAGAACAAGAAAGCTGACACTTCTGCTTCCGCTGATTTCTTGTTCTCCGAGACGATTGTCGACGACGCTGTTGCGTCTACTGCCATCCTCGCACAGATCAGTGGACCCAAAGTTCATCTCCCTCCCTTGGGTACCCTGATCAATAATAAGGCATATGCTGATATGTCATTGCGCGGTGTCTGGGTACGAGCTAATTTTTTCTTGCGAAATTAAAAAGATTTTATCCTTTCTTTATAATGTTCGTGTCTTGCAGTGCGTTGCTTCTATCAACGAGTTGGTTGCCGCCTACAAATCAGGGATTTACCGAGATAAGCGGCTCGTCGAAGATGTGAGAGGGAATGTTTTGGCGTTTAAAAGCAAACGCGACGAGGTGAAAAAAAACTTGCCCTTGCTTTGGCTAAAGTTTCGGGTCTCGAAAAGGAGAAGACAAACCTGAAGGAGAAATCAGCTCAGGCGGCGGTTTACGCACTTAGTTTGAATGAGGAGAGGATGTGATTGAGGGCTGTTGTAGATTCGTTGAAGAGACAACTCGAGGTATAGGATGCTTGTCATTATTCTAACGTCAAGAAAACTCGAAAAGAGGTGAGGCGAGAATCAGCTTGGCAATTCCGAGATCGGGTCAACAGAATTAGGGCGAGTGTGGCCAATTGGAAGGTGTCAAGAGTAAAGAGTTTGATCTGGCCGAGGTTAACAGCAATCTGGAGCTCTTGGACATTCTTAAAAAAGACGATCCCCCAACCTTGGAATCCGAAGCAGAGAAGTTGATTGACTGAAGAGCTAATTTGGTCGGAGCGGATGACAAGTTTTCTAAGGTCGCATCCTGCTTTAAGGAAGAGTTGGTGGTTTCTCCTGTTTCGGAGGATTTCGTAGGTATTCTTCTTGGGAACGATCCGATCGAGCTCACCGCTGCTAACGTTGGCATTACTGATCATGCGGGGTCCAACGAGCGCTTGTCTGGGATTTCTAACCTCACAATCGTGGATGGCGAAGTGAATAAACCTATGTAGCGCCGTTTATATTTCTTTTTGTTGTTGTAAAGTGTTAGATTTGTTCTCGGTGTTAAATGTTTTGTTTTAAGAAATGTAATGCGAGTTGTTTTTTGTGTGGATTTTGTTTAATTTGGACGTGCCGAGGTGCATCCAAACCTCGCACTTAACAATGTGTTTTGAAACGATCTGTTTAGTACTATTGAGGCGTAAAAGACCAGTGTGCTGTGAAGCGATTAGTTACTGGGTTTAGACTGGTCGAGGTATATTTTTTCCTTCCTCTGGTCCAAATATACTCGTCTTAGATTTATATAGCGCGCTGTAATCCGTGGTGGATTGTAAAAGAACTGTGATCCTTAATAGGATGTAGGTTGAAATCCGAAGAGGATGTATTAGCTCGTTGTTGGGGCCAGCAACAGACGAGGATGATGATTTCAAGCGCAATGTATTGATAAAATGTCGCGTTTACAAAATATGGGAGGGGGGTGGGGGTGGACAGCTGAACCTTTCCGAAGATTGGTTGCTTACGTAACCTTTGCAGGAATCAAACCATCTCGTAGTTCATGTTTTGGGACGTCGTTGTTTTAGTGATAGTACATCTTGAGGTGCATTGTGTTCCATGATCTTGGTATTGGAATATCGGACATGTTGGCGAGCTCGTACACTCTTGGTCGAACCACCTTAGAGATTTTGTAAGGTCCTTCCCAGTTGGCTTCGAGCTTACCAGCGTTACGTTCGGTTGTGTTCTGAAAAACTTTGCGAATGACTAGGTCTCCTTCGTTGAATCTTCTGCTCCGAACGTTGGAGTTGTAGTATTTGGTTGTTGCTTGTTGGTAGTTTTGTATGCGGACAAGGGCTTGGTCGCGATGTTTATTCAGTAACTCCACTCCATCGAGGAGCATCAAGTGATTGAGTCCCTCTTGCCCGGGTAGGAGTCTGCGACGTATGCCGGGAATTTCAACATCGGGAGGAATCATGCACTCTGTTCCGTATACGAGGGCAAAAGGTGTCTCGCCTGTGGTGCGGTGCGGGGTAGTTCGATAAGACAAGAGCACGCCTTCTAATTTGTCGGCCCATCAGCCCTTTTTCTCATCGAGACGCTTTTTCAGGCCATCGAGGACGGTTCTTCCATACAGAGTGTTCTACCTAGACATCCTTGATGTTAGCATAAGAGTCTGCTTCGATCCATTTGGAGAAGTAATCTGTTAGGCCTAACATGAATTTTTTTTGCTTTGATCGGTGAAGCGGGCCCACGATGTCCATTGACCATCTCATGAATGGGTAGGGCGAGGAGATTGATGACAACAACTCTGTGGGTTTGTGAATCCTTGGGGCATGTCATTGACACTTCTCGCATTTCATAGAGAATTTCTCACAATCTTTCACCATAGTTGGCCAATAGTAGCCGTATCGTTTGATTTTGATTGCAAGGGCTCTTCCACCAGAATGGTTGCCACATGAGCCGCTATGGAATTCTTCCATTATCATTCTTGCTTGCGAGCCTTCGACGCATGTCATTAGTGGTCCTGAGAATTTCCATTTGAAAACGTCTTCATCTATCAGGATATATCGGGCTGCATGCGCCTTGAGTTTTTGGGCAGCCCACTTGTCTGGTGGCACCTCTCCGTCCATGACGTAAGTGCGGATGGGTCCCATCCATTCTTTATCGCAGCCATACTCCCCTTCGTGTTGCACGTTGACGTCCATATCCATTGCCTCGTTCTCGACAGTTAGTTCATCTGGTGCGTCAATTGCGTTAACGATTCCAGGTGAACCGATGCTCGGATTCTCGATGAATTCGACGGGGATCACTTTTTTTAGACCAGGGTCAGAGGTTGACGATAGAGCGGCTAGGGCATAGGCTTGGGTATTCTCGCCGTGAGGGATTCGAGTGAGTGTGAACTCGTTGAATTACTTGGCAAATTTATGGACAATCATTAGATAGGATTCCATCCTCTCGTCTATGGCTTCATATTCTCCATTGAACTGATTTGCCACCAGCTGGGAATAGCAGAATGCGCTTAACTTTTGTACTTTTATTTCGTGAGTAAGTTTTAAACCAGCAATCAAGGCTTCATATTCTGCTTTTTTATTTGAAGCTAGGAAGGTCAGCCGGAACGACTGCTCTAAGATTTTGCCGGTCAGGGACGTCAGGCAAACTCATACTGTGGATCCTTGCTTTGAGGACGAGCCGTCGACGTGGAGTGTCCATGTTGAGTCGGGCATTGGTTTCTCAATTCCTTCTGTTGGGAGCTCGACTATGAAGTCTGCGAGTACATGGGACTTCGCACAGGTTATGTTCTCATACTCGATGTCATATTCACTGAGTTCGACGGCCCACTTTGCTAGTCTCCCTGATTAGCTTGTACTGTGTAGGATGGCTCGTGAAGGAAAAGTGGCCAGCACCACGATGGAATGCGACTGGAAGTAAGGTCGTAATTTCCTCGCTGACATAACCAATGCGAGTGCTAATTTTTCCATTTGCAGGTACATGATCTCTGCGTCGGTCAGAGTCTGGCTGACATAGAAGATCGGCCTTTGCTCTCCTCGCTCCTCCCTGACGAGCACTCCACTGACTGCTATTGTTGACCCAACGATGTAAATGAATAAGGGCTCGCCTTCGACGGGCTTGTCAAGGATTGGCGGGCTGGCCAAGTACTGCTTTAACTTCTGAAAGGCGTCTTCGCATCTTTCCGTCCACTCGAATTTTTTATTGCCTCGTAGGGTGTCGTAGAACGGCAGACATTTGTCGGTGGTCCGTGAAATGAAGTGGTTTAAGGCGGCGACGCGTCCCGTCAGACATTGAACCTCGCGTGTAGTCTTTGGTGATGCCATTTCAATCAGCGCACTTATCTGCATCGGATTCACCTCTATACCTCGGCGGGTAACGAAGTATTCGAGGAACTCACATGAAATCACGGCGAATCTGCATTTCGCCGGATTTAACTTCATGTTGTGCAGATTAAGTTATCAAACACAATCTCGCAAATGTTCGATGTGGTTCGTCTCATCAAGTTACTTGACTAGCATGTCATCGATGTATACCTCCATTGTTTTACCAAGCTGTTCCGCAAACATCTTATTGATCAACCGTTGGTACGTCCCCCATGCGTTCTTGAGCCTGAACGACATCACTTTGTAGCAATATATTTCGCGGTCTGTGATGAATGCGGTTTTTTCTCTGTCGTCGGGGTGCATCAGGATTTGATTGTAACCAGAGAAAGCATCCATGAAAGATAAGAGTTTATTGTCGGCAATTGCTTCGACAAGTACGTCGATGTGAGGCAATGAGAAACTGTCTTTGGGGCAGGTCTTGTTGTGGTCGGTGAAGTCTACGCACACTCGCCATTTGCCATTCTTTTTCTTCACTACGACTGGATTGGCGAGCCAATCAGGATACTTTGCTTCGGCAATTAGGCCGACCTTCAGCAGTTTTTCGACCTCGTCATTTATGGCTTTACCTTGTTCTGGTCCCAGCTTTCTTCTCTTTTGCTTTACGGGTTTGAAAATGGGATCCACGTTGAGCTCGTGGTAGGCGACATCGATGCTAATCTCTGGCATGTCCTCTGCGGACCAGGCGAATGTTTGTACGTTATCTTTAATGAATTGGATCAATTCGCTGCGAATTGATTCGTCTAGTGTGGCTCTAATTTCGACGCATCGTTCTGGGTGGTCGTTGTCGATGCTCACCGAGGTCACGGGCTCGCAGGTCGGCTCGGCCTCTTCCTGGCGAGTTTCCGTGATCTGTAATTGCTATAAGAGCTTAGATAGGTCCTTCTCGGTCTCCTGGTCTGTCTTTGGCTTTTTCAACTTCGCGTTCGCAATTATTACCGGGATACGAAGCTTGTGGTCGACGAGAAAACAAACCCGAGATTCCTTCTGGTTGCCCCAGATAGTTTTAATGCCATCGAGGGTTAGGAACTTAATGCAGAGGTGATACGTGGAGGGAATAACTCGCATGGAGTTTATCCATGGGGTGCCCAAGATAACGGTGTATATTGTTGGGTGATCCGCGATGGAGAACTCCACGATCTTTGTTACGTCTTTGGCATGTACGGGGAGCTTGATCGTCCCTAGGATCAGCATTGTATCGCCGTTGAATCCGGTTAGGGGTCTCGGTCGGCTATTATTTATGTCAACTTAATGTCCATCTGTCTTAGAGTGTCTCGAAAAATAATGTCGAACGAACTTCCAGTATCGATCAGTATTCTCGCCATGTCGTGATCTCTAATGGTCAGCTCAATAACGAGAGGGTTGTTATGCGGTTTGTCGATGCCGACGGTTTCTTCTTCGGTGAAAAAGATGGTGACGTTCGGAAAGTTAGTCGGTTCAGACCAATTGACGCTGGTTTCGGCCTGCGCTGAAAGGCTTTGATTGACGACACCGTGTCTGCGCAATATCGCGATCCTCCCATTATCATATTTATCCTTCTTCGGGGCGCTGGTGGTGCTTTTTCCTCGTTTCTTCGACCTCGCTTCTGGATGTCTCCTTGATTTTGTTCCACCAGGGTACCTCGGTTCGGCTTATTTTGGTTATCATCGTCTCGTTCGAAATCCTTGAGGGTCACCGTATTCCCGAGCTGCCCCGCCATAAATTTAGCTGCCAACTTTTCCCCCCAAGCTTTGACAGTTTGCTGTGAGATGCCCGTAGCATTGATTATGTTCGCAATAGGCCTTCTCGTCGAAGCTGTTAGAATTCCTCGTCTACGTATTCCATGGTGCCTTGCCTCGCCGCGCTCCCACTTGGTAGTTATGGGCGCCCTAGAACTTCGGTCTTTCGTGATGTACGAATAGTCCGCTATGGGTATTTTCCGAGGGTTTGATGGAAATGGGGCTGAGGCGGCGTTTCAGTTCGTTGGCCTTGCTGGTTTGAACCTCTCCTTGAGAATCTTCATCTCTTCTTCATCAATGAAAAATTTGAGGCCCGATGTAATGCATCTTGGATTGTATGAGGCGTGGTCAAGGCGATTTCTCTTCGGAAATCTGATTTGTACCACAATACCTTTTTTAGCACGATGAGCGCGGCTCGGTCACTCACACCTTCCAGCTTTGATACCACCGTCTTGAATCTTCCCATGAAACTCCGCAGATATTCAGTTGGTGCTTGTACCATTGTCCACAGGTCGGCATCAGACGTTTCTCGTTCCATGAATACAGAGTATTGCTTCAGGAACTCGGAAGATAGTTGCTGAAAATTGTCAATTGAATTGCTTTCCAGCCTTGTGAACCAGTCAAGGGCATCTCCCTTTAGATGTTCCACGAACAAGAGACAGAATCCAGCATCCTTCTCGCTTTCTTTGAGCTTAGATCGCCCCATTGCTATTCAAAAGGCGGTGATATGGGCGAGTTCGTCACTTGTGATTAAACTCGAGATGTTGTTTCCTTCACTTCAGACTGCTCCATCGCTGGTTGTTCCGATTGTTCCGAGAAATGATCCTACAAGTTCGACGGTTCGTTCATCCGTCCTCTGATCCAGTTGGAACAGGTTGGGCATGAGTAGCCTCGTCACTATGGGTGTCACCTCCCCGGATGGATGCAATGGTGGCAATCTTCCGCTTGCCGAGTTTGTGGGGGTGTCGAGAAGTCGAGTATTGTTGGGTTGAGGCCGAGCCTCCTTGAAAGCATTCTTGATGGGAGTCCAGAACCGAGGTATTCTGAATGCATATCTCTGGTCCGACCTTCTGAAGCCAATGTCTCGACCCTCTTCGATAGGGTTTTGTTTGTCTTCTCCTGCTCGTTCACCTTCTTCAGCAACGAGGTGAGTATGCTCTTCAATTTGTCTAGAGGCACCGAGGCTATCTTCGTTATTGCAGGGGAAGTGTCGCTGGGATCGACTCTTTCGTTTTCGTTACCGCTGCCTCCAGATCCGCCACCGTTGTTGTTACTCATGTCATCAACGGATCTCTGCTGGTCTCCTGATATTTATGTAGATCTCGTTCCTGGTGTTCTGAGGGTTAGATAACTTAAAAGAAACCCCCACAGACGGCGCCAAACTGTGAGAGTCGAAACCTAGCTGGTCATATCATGCTCTACTAGATTGTTGGGGTCGGTTTACGAACGAGAATAAAGTTTTTACAAATCGTTTTTCCCGTTTAGTTTATGCCATCAATTTTCTTAGGTTATTTTACAAGCAATTTTCATTTTTCCGATCCGTTCTTTACAATTTTCGTGACAAAACCCTATAAAAACTTTATTCTCGTTAGACTTCCTTGCTATCCTCTGCCTAGGGTCTCACAGAACAACTTTTCCTCCCAATGGATACTACAACGCACGTCTATGCACTTGCCGAACTTTTAGGTTGATAAATTTAAAACATCGAGTTTCGGAAACAATTCGACTGCATCAAGTTTTTGGTGCCGTTACCGGGGAGGCAATTGCTATTCGTTTTATCACACCTTAGAGGTTAGTAAATCGACCCTAGAACAAATTTTTTCTTTTTAATTTTTGTTTTTTTTTCTTTGTTTCAGGCTTTGAAACATGAACTCACATCTAGAGCGAGATTGCTACTACGAGCAGGGTTGTTATGACCCATCTTGTGCTCACTATTCTCACAATTCACACACCAACTGTGACTCGTTCTACATGGATCGGAAATCAGCACCGACCATCTACTATCGAGGATGCTACGAGCATCCTTATTCCCAAGACGAGCCTTTTGCGTCTCCTTTTGTCAACTCTCGACAAAACTCTTACCGTCATCAACACCAACCCTCAGACCAGCTCTATGAAAGCTTGAAATTCAGCGCTCGTTTGAAGCGACTCGAAGAAATCATCAATAAAACCGTCGAATCCCAAGCTAAGTCTGGAGCCCCTTTGAACAAGATGCTAGACTCGATGTCAGTCGAATTCAACAAGAAATTTGATGATCTTGCTGCCCACATCAAAGTCCTTGAAGAGCATACCCTTAAAGACGCTGCAACACTCAATGAGAGGACGGAAATAGTTTGATATCCGAAAAGCAAATGATGGGGTACGTACTTTGAACTATAAGTTTGTTGACTTGGATAACTCCACCAATGACAACAGTAACACCGCCTACGACTACACCCTCGAGCTGTGGAAAGGAGTAGGAGAAGTTGAAGACAAGACGAGAGAGCTCGATCTCACACTAGATCGACTCATTTATGCTATTGATGAAGTGGAAGAGAAAGTGGAGAAACTTTCTAAAAACCATGAGGAGCATGCTACAACACTTGATGTTCCTGCCCCTGACCTTGAAGAGAAGCCCAATGACTCCCTGTAACCAGAAAACATCGAAGGAGACGAACAAAACGACGAATCGGACAAGTCCCCATGGACTCCTCTCACCGTGGTCGCAGCCGCAACCAAACCTCCTTTCGCCGTTGATATACTCTATATTTTACTGTTTTTATTATGGATTTTAGTATTTTATCTAAGTATTTTCATTCGGTTTTGTGCTTTTTTAAGTAGTTTTCTCATATTTGTAGTTTTAAAGTCAATATAGGTCAAATTATCAAAAAGGATGCAAAATGGAGCCAACAAGAAGTTTACCACGTCCAAGACATGTTTCCAAGTCCAAAAGATCAGCAAAGCACCTAAAGCTCAAGAAAGGCGGATTTCTCCAATTGGACAGCACATATACATCAGAAGTTTCACCTTCATTGGATATCTTCCCGTTGATTAAGTCAGATGAAATTTGGTGGAACGATAGAATCTTGAGTCATCTTTCATATGCAATTTACTTGATATCATTTGACGTAAAAAATATTTTGGGTTTTGTTACCGTCGTATCTATGAAATCTAAACTAAACTAAGAAGGGCAGTAGCTAACTAATTATTTTATCGAGGTTGTGTATTAATTAAACGAAGCGTTGGGCAATCGAGAATTTTCTAAGGTTTATGGCCGATTTTTACAATGAAATTTCTAGGATTTCTAAAGCGACTTTTGTCGACTTTGGGTTCTTGAACTTGGAACACGTACGCTGCGTGTAGTCTACTCCCGTAATCCTACACACATACTCACTTCAGTACTCGGACGGTAGCTTTCGTCTCCGCCCAGGCAAGAAGTGAATGATACTCTCAAATGTCGTTTACGCCCACAATTCCTCCGTAAGTATACTTTCGAAATCTTACGACGGATTTTCTCATCTACCCTAGATCAAGCGATTAGATACAGCACTCTTGTGGCTCTAAAACGCCTAATATCAGTTGCTAAAACGGTTAGTCAAGCAACGCACTGACAACAAGGATAGAACGAAAAACCCTAATCGGTATCTTAGACTAAAAACCTAATAAGAATTGAACCATAAATTCCCCTTCAACCCCCTTTCACCCAACAAGAGAATTACTCAGCCATAGCTGAGGTAAACATATTCAATAAATTCAAAATAAAACAATGCATAAAAAGGGATGGAGAAAGCTTCTCTATCGATGAACATCGATGAAGAATCCTTCTTCCAATCCTTGAAAAACCAAGAACACAAGTTGCTAGGGATTTGCCTCTGCCAAAAAGCGTGAAAATAATCTAATGTGTCTGTCTAAGAGGCATATTATAAGTATTTATAGAGGTATTCTACGTTTAGGGTTTGATGAGGAAAGACGGTTTTGGCCTCGGTGAAGAAACGAGTCGAATTGGTCGCGACATGCCCCGGTCGCGGGTGCGGGCCTTCTGGGAGTGGCGAAATGCCTCTTGGCCACGGGTGGAATCTCTCCAAGAGTGGAGATATGGTACTTGGCAGCGGCTCCAGCTCCTCCAGGCACGGTGAGCTTCTTCTTCGGGGCAGCTTCATATGCCTTCAGTGCTTCGGTATATTTAAGGATCCAACCATCGGATCGTCTCCATTTCAATTGCATTTGAAAGCTGGTTGTCTCCACTTTGTTGTGTCCAAATTTGGAGATGATCAGACGGTGAAAATATCTCCATTATCTGCAAGACTTCTTGACGGTACAAGTTTATCCAAAAATGTACTTTTGATCCGAAATGCACTCTTTTATTCTGAGTTACCTGAAACGTCTTTCAAATCTCTAAAATATGAAAATCACTTGAAAACCTTTGAAAACGGAGTTAAAACACCTGCAAAAGAATATGAAAGTGATCCATAAAAATGGTCAAAATCGGTGTTATCGACTCCCCCAGACTTAGATCTTTGTTTGTCTTCAAACAAAACATATAAATCTTAACTCGGAAAGAGGTTTTCAAAAATATAGGAACTAACAAAATTCTCAGTGACCGTCCTTCTAAATCATAACCAACGTAATGCATCAATCGGGCTTAGTCTAGAAAATTCTCACCAAAGTACTACAACGCTAATCCACGGTATCTGTCATGCAAAAGTCTAACCACATAGATCCTAACTTTCAACCAACTAGCTCTTAACATTCATTAAAGATTGTGTGATTCTTACCAAAAATATTACACAAGACAATCGATGCTAGGCATTTAAGGACAATTTAGAGGTGAGGCTAAAGGTGTTTCGGGTTACCGTATTTTCTTTGGAGGATGCTAGATATTCTGCAAAACAGCAAGAGAGAATGGAGCTGTTGGTACCCACAGTTTTCAGTCACTCCTTGCTCGCATAAGTGTTTTTGCAAAACTCCTCCTTCGCCGGGACTCTTCTCCCTTTGACAGAACTTTTCTCCGGGTAATGATTCGAACGGCTTCTTACTCCTCACATATTAAAACATAGTTGCATTGGTAAAAATATAGACTACTCTAAGACTCTTAGGTTTTTATTTCCTTTCCTTACGGGTTTTCTTTTTTTAAGAAAGGGGAAACGCCTTTAAACGGGAGCCTCAGAGAGTACGAAAATTACCAATTACAAACGATTTCTAAGGCAACTTTTTAGCTTGATTTGTCGATACCTCCAAAACCGAATCCGTTTAGTCTCTCGTCTTTTCGAGTGACTGAAAAATTGTGTCGTTCCTCCCTCTCCGGCGTTTTTGCACATATCTGCACATAAGACAACAAGAGAGTTGCATGAGGTTTGACCAAAGGTTAAGTTTCGGGTGGGATACCGGCTAAAGATGAACCGGCCATCTAGGACAACAAAGAGTGGTAAAAATGAAAAAGATGTACTAGATGTATGACTCGTTGTCTCGCTTAAAACAATTGATAAGAACATTAAATATAGATTAAGTCCAAGTAAAATGAGCTAGTATATCCTGTCAGAAAAAATTTCTATGGCTCGAAATCCTCTGGAGATGTCGCATTGAAAGCACTCTAGCTACCACCTAGTCTAGTAATAAACCACAAAAGAGCTAGCACGAAGAAATAGCTTAGAAGCACACTGGTCTATATCATCAAAGATTTTGTTCTTATGTACCTGAAAAATACTTAATAAAAATACTACACGAGGTCTTAAAAATTCAGCGAGAATTAAAAATATCCAAAGAAAAGAAAAATAGATTAGTAATGGATAAACATCCTCTCCCAGACTTAAATCACACTGTCTTCAAAGTGAAAAAATTGGTGAAAGGATGGTAAAATCATTAAAATAAAAGATAAGATGAAAGAGATCGATTAAACCGTGGTGGTGAAGTGCATGGCTAGGCGTCGCCTGAGCCATCTGTCTCGGAGTCGGGCGTATTGCCATCGAACTGGTGGTGCTCTTCGAGGAAACACATCATGCGCATGTATCGTCTCTCTTGTCGTGCTATCTTCTTCTCCATGGCTGCGTATTCTGGTTCGTGTTCGTGAGACGAACTCGCGGATAGTGCACGAGCCTGTGATTGTTGAAGTAGTCGAGCACGCGCTGCCTCGGCGTCTCGGTTGGACTTGGCCACTAGGAACTGTCAAATCGTGTACGATAGGCGTGGGGCTGTAGGTATGCAGTCCATCTCCTCCGGTATCCATCTAGGTGCTTCTCCTTCTCGGATTCTAGGGACATAGTTAGAAGGTAAGAAGACAAAGTAGGACTCACAGACATTAGTGCAATATTTGTAATCAAATTTGTCGGGGTCGAGTGAAGCGCGCGAGATCGTGCGGTCTCAGGAGAAATGCATCAAGTCGAACCAACTTCCTTGGAGTGGAACCTCGTTCTAGAAATCGAAGTGCACGGCTTGTAGAATCGCCGTGATGATGCTTCTGAAGGCGGTAGTAGTGTCTTCGGGTTTTGTGGCGGGTGCGTCGTATTTCACCTTCACCAAGTTCTTCGCGATGATACACGCATAGCAAGCATAGTGCGGGTCGTCGGTGAAAGTTAATTAAAGCGTGACAAGCTCGCCTTTGAAGACACTCCCCACGTTCGCTCTCGAGAATATGGTATGCGCTAAGAGCTTGTGTGTATAGCGGGCAGCGGGATGCGTGAGTAGGGTGGCTTTGGACCGTCCATTGTCGTAGACGCCTTGTTCCATTATGCTCCATAGATCTTCACTGGGATTCTCCTCGGGGTGAATCTCATCGAGATATTGAAGCTTCGAAGCTTCACAAAGTTCAGGGATCGTTAGAGCATAAGAATATCCGCGAATGGTAAAAGTAAGTGTACAGTCGTTCGCTCTCGTATTAGAGCATCTCTTGTAGCACATGGTGACGGTCGATAAGAATCATTTGGTGAGATCTTCGTAGGTAGGGAGGTTAAGTGCGTCGAGATAACAAATCACGTCTTCTCTAATCTCGAGCGTGTCGAGAGTCGAGTAATCTATGCGAGGTGTTGATTTGATAACCATCTTGTTGAGCTTCTCAAGGTAATCGATATTCGGGTCCATAGGTTTCCCGACATATCGTACATTTGGTCTTCGTTCCGAAGGTGATGTTGGTTCACGTGGAGGGGAAGGAGTTGGGTCACGTCGACGAATCGGCACGCGAGATCTAGTCGATCGTCGTCGACTTGCAAAGAACTCGCCAATATTTGTGTCATTTTCCACGCTTGCAGTGTCGGATCCTCCTCGGTTCTCCTCGTGTTGAATTGAAAATGATCTCCAGGAAGTCTCTCCTACGTATCCGCTCTTCTTAGAGTGCATCATGCGGGATCTCGGGTGGTCCATTTGTTCCTACAAAATAGAGAAACAACTCGGCAAAAGTGTGAATATGGTTGAAATTGAACGGTTTCAATGCACGAGGATACTAATCGAGTATCAAGAGACACATTCAATAAACAAACGAGAAACATTGAGCATAATTCAAACAAATCGAGACGATAATTGTAAATTTCGGGTTTGTGACGTACTTGCATAAAAAAATTCGAAGTATAGATTTTAAGTTCATCTTCATGCAATTTTAGTAGATTACCGTTTACTAATTATCAATATATCAAGACTTGCTCAAATTAATCAAAATTAATCTCCAAATTCGTTTTTATTTAAGCTTGAAAATTTCAAGTTCCAAAAATATCAAATCCATAATAATCAAGTGCTAAAACTGAAATTATATCATTCTAGAATTTCAATCTAGAGTCCTCCAACAATTTCTAGCAATCCTAGACATGAATCTAGAAAATTTAAGAAAACCCTTAGGGTTTAGCTCAATGAAAAAGTCGAGATTTAGGATCATACCTTGGTGGAATTGATGAGATTGAAGTGGAACTGAAATCTCCTTTCAAAAAGAGTGAGAATGGACCAAAGAATTTTTGTAAAAGCTTTTGAATTGAAAAAGGTGTTCTTGCTCAAAATCTCCAAGTCGTTTGGAAGAGAAGAAGAAAGAGAGCTTGAATCTTGAAATTCTCTTTTTGTCTTTGAAAAATTGTTTTTATGTAAGAAGAAGTTTTTTGTTTTTCAAAAGCTTTTGTGACTTACCTTAGCGGGACACGGGAAAATGTTCTGGATCAATTTCATGTCGAGAACATGTTCGGGATTGCACGGTATAAAGTTGGGAACGACTGGGAAATGGTCCGGATCGGTTTTGGTTCGGGATGGGCTGGCCGCGGGAGAGCATGCGAGACTGCGGCCAAGTGCTCCTTCGCCGCGTGACCGGCCAACGCTGGTGCGGTCGATGGCCTCCTCGCCGCGGGTCGGACTGCTCCAGCCGCGGCCAAGTGGCCTTCGTCTCGGATCATTTTTTCCTTCGTTCCTTCGTCGTTTCACGATCTATTTCGAACGTCGTCTTCATTTTTTTGTGTTTTCTGATCTTTTTTTTTTAATGTTTTAGGGTTTTTGGTTTTTATATAAAGCCTGAAATCCTAAAAATAAAAACGTCAATAGAAAAAGAAAGAAAAACTAAAAGAAAAAAAAAACGTATCAAATGGGTTGCCTCCCATCAAGCGCTTTTGGTTAAAGTCCTTAGCTTGACTTTTTGGTGATACTAGGCGTGAGTAGTAGATGTCTCGGGAACAAATGTTCCTTTGGCATCATCTTGTTTATGAAGTGTTTCGCCTTTCTTCGGTATCACCTTCTTCTTTCCGCGTTTTTTTCAGAATTTTCACTTCTCGAAGAGCTTGTTTCGTCTTCTCAACCATTTCTTCCACTCGTTCTTCCTTGGTACCTCTTAAATCTGGTGGAATATTGATCTTAAATTTTGCAAATGGTTTAGAAGCGAATGGTAGACTTACCTTTGGGGGTTCCATCTTAGTCGACTCATCTTTCTCTTTTCCTTTAGGGAAAATCGAGTTTTTCATCTTTTGTTCGTCCCTCGGGTTTGGAATTTCTTCCGGAACAGTAGGTTAGAGCCTCCTTCGATCCACATTCAAGAAGACGGCTTGACGGTTGGCATGATCAAGGATGACGCCAACGGTAGGTAAGAAAGGTCGACCAAAAAATCAACGGTCTATCTTTGTCTCGTTCCATTTCGAGAACTTAAAAATCAGCGGGGACGATCTTGTTTCCAATGAGTATTTGAAAATCATGGATCGCTCCTTCGGGTTTCTTTTGTGATGAGTTTCCAAAAATTACGCTCACGGTAGATGGCGTGAGATTCATTATACCGAGTTTATCGGCAAATGTCTTAGACATGATATTGACATTGGCTCCAGAATCACACAAAGAATCAGCAAAATAAATTTCTTAAATCCAACAAGAAAAAGAAAAACGTCATGGATCAGCGGCTTTTCTAAGCTTTTGAAGCGGGATTAGTTTCGGTACCTCGAATGGTGGTTTTTGGATCATCTTGGATTCGGTAACGACTCGTCCATAGAGTGGGACGAATTTTAGAACTTCTCTAGGCTCCATCTTAGCATCAACTTCCTTCTCGAGTAGGGTGGAAATCACGTTGCAAAATCTTTTCGGGTTATCTTCCACTCTTCCGGGTAAAATTCCGCTCGGTCTCTCAGTGGAATCCGCAGTTTGAGAGATTTGCATGTCCAACTTCTTGACATGGGTTGAAAGAGATTCAAATTTCCCATTCAAGTCATTGTACATACAATCGACCTTGACGTTAAAATCTTTCGTCGTCTTCTCGTTGCTTTGAGCGAGGAGTTGAATGGATTGCTCGATCTCTGCTATTTGGGTTGCAAGTTGAGGGTTAGAGATACCTTGTTGCTGCGTGTTTGAGTTATTGTAAGGAGCGTCTTAAGCGTTAAAGGGCGGTCTCTAATGGAAGTTCCCATTTCCTCCATAGTTCCCGTTTTGGAACCAGTTTGTATGGCTTCGATTGTTGTGGCTAAGGCTGATCTTGAGGGTTCTCCACGTTCGGGTTTGGATACGAGAGATTGTTGAAGTTGGCGTTGCGAAAGTTGTTGTTGAAACGGCTTTGGTAGGAGTTTTGTGCTCCCACATAGTTAACTTCTTATTCTTGAAACTACGAACCGTTGTTGTCGGGTTCGTAGTAAGCATCGTCTCCGCCTCCAATAGTAGCTTCACAAGCATGCACTTGGCGATTTTGGTTGTTGATAAGTCGGTTCATCATGTTCTTTAGCTCGGCTATCTCCTTGGGTTCTGACACATTCGATCTAATCGATCTATCGTAGTCGGAAGAATTGTTACTATTCGACATAGCAAGATTTTTGATGACAGCTCTTCCTTGGTTGATGGTCTTCATGGAGAAGTCTCCATTGCTGGCTGTGTCGAGAGAAAGTTGATATTTTGGTAATAATCCTCGGTAAAAAGTGCTGAGCAAATTCGGACCAGAGAAACCGTGATGAGGGCAATCTCTCTCGTACTCCTTGAAACTTTCTCACGCTTCATAGAAAGATTCCACCAGTTGTTGATGAAAACTTTGGATTTTGTTCCTCAATGAGTTGGATCTCGACTTGGTGTAGAAATGATTTAGGAAGGCGGCTTTGCACTCTTCCCAATTAGTAATAGATCCTGCGGGCAAAGATTTCAACCAACGGTGACCTTTATCGGCCAAAGAAAAAGGAAACAACTTACACTTCAAATAATCGACGGGAACTTGGTTCGTTCTCGTCGTTCCGCATATCTCTTTGGACAACTCGATCTGCTCCATCAGATGCTCGGTTGCAACTCTATGAAACTGATTTTGCTTTACCAAAGCAACGATTTGAGGTTTGATCTCATAATTGTTTCCGTTCGGTATAGGAAGTTGTATGGCTGCACGGTTTTGGAAGTGTTGATACGGTGCATCAAAATCAGCAATGATGCGGTTACGCGCTTGTCTCCTCGGCGGGCAGTACGGGACGGTTGGCGTTTACGTCGTTAGGAGGAATCAGTGCATTCTCTTGAGCATCGTTTCTCGGTGCATCACAATCGACGGGAAGTTATCGCCTCGGATTTTCAGCATTTCGGTTTTGGTTGTGGTTTTCTTCGGGATCGAGATGTGGCTAGTCATTAGAACCATGGACAGCCTCTTGATCTTCTTCGTGATCCGAAAAATCACGGTCATCCTCGTGATCTAGTTGATCGCGGTTTAATTGATCCTTAAGTTTCTTTTGAGTCTTCGGAGTTCTTTCTCGTGTTTGTCGATATCGTCTAGTAGCGGTACGATTCCTCTAGGAGTTCTCCTAGTGTGCATGCACCTTAGAAAAAAATCAAAGATAAAGGAGAAAGTCAAAAGAACAACAAAGAACTTGAAAATCAAAAGTGTCTAGAGCAAAAATTAGAATACGAAATCAAACAAGCTAAACTATCCCCGGAAACGGTGCCAAAAACTTGACACACCGGGAATTAACCCCGGCATGGGGTTTTACCCTTTATATCTAAGCTGCAAGTGCACAACACACGAAGTAGTATTTAGGGATCGAATCCACAGGGATATACGTTGTCGATTTCTAACGAGTTCTAACTTATGCCTAGACGTAAAATATATTTTGGGTTTTGCTACGGTCGTATCTATGGAATCTAAACTAAACTAAGAAGGGCAGTAGCTAACTAATTATTTTATCGAGGTTGTGAATCAATTAAACGAAGTGTTGGGCAATCGAGAATTTTCTATGGTTTATGGCTGATTTTTACAAGGAAATTTCTAGGATTTCTAAAGAGACTTTTGTCGACTTTGGGTTCTTGAACTTAGAACACGTACACTGCGTGTAGTCTACTCCCGTAATCCTACACATATACTCACTTCAGTACTCGGACGATAGCTTTCGTCTCCGCCCAGGCAAGAAGTGAATGATACTCTCAAAGGTCGTTTACGCCCACAATTCCTCCGTAAGTATACTTTCCAAATCTTACGACGGATTTGCTCGTCTACCCTAGGTCAAGTGATTAGATACATCACTCTCGTGGCTCTAAAACACCTAATATCAGTTGCTAAGGTGGTTAGTCAAGCAACGCATTAACAACAAGGATAGAACGAAGAACCCTAATCGGTATCCTAGACTAAAAACCTAATAAGAATCGAACCATAAATTCCCCGTCAAACCCCTTTCACCCAACAAGAGAAATACTCAGCAATAGCTGAGGTAAACATATTCAATATATTCAAAAGAAAACAATGCATAAAAAGGGATGGAGAAAGCTTCTCTATCGAAAAACATCGATGAAGAATCCTTCTTCCAATCCTTGAAAAACCAAGAACACAAGTTGCTAGGGGTTTGCCTCTGCCAAAAAGCGTGAAAATAATCTAACGTGTTTGTCTAAATGGCATAAAATAAGTATTTATAGAGGTATTCTACGTTTAGGGTTTGATGAGAAATGACGGTTTGACATCGGTGAAGAAACGAGTCAAATTGGTCGCGACATGTCCTGGTCGCGGGTGGAGGCTCTCCAAGAGTGGCGATATGGTAGTTGGCAGCGGCTACAGCTCCTCTTGGCGCGGTGAGCTTCTTCTTCGGAGCAGCTTCATCTGCCTTCAGTGCTTCTGGTATATTTAAGGATCCAACCATCATATCGTCTCTAATCCAATTGCATTTGAAAGCTGGTTATCTCCACTTTGTTGTGTCCAAATTTGGGGATGATCAGACGGTGAAAAGGTCTCCATTAGCTGCAAGACTTATTGACGGTCCAAGTTTATCCAAAAATGTATTTTTGCTCCGAAATGCACTATTTTATTTCGAGTTACCTGAAACGTCTTTCAAATCTCTAAAATATGAAAATCACTTGACAACCTTTAAAAACGGAGTTAAAACACATGCAAAAGAATATGAAAGTGATCCATAAAAATGGTCAAAGACCGATGTTATCACTTAGTACCCTTTCCCCACATATAGTTTATAACACTTTGGATAGGACCATAGTCAGGTATTTTTCCCAAGAAAGAACCAACAATATTTTCTTTTTGCAGGTCAGCCCCTCGTTGGAAAGCAGCATCTGGAACCAGAACTCTTGGTTTTCCTTTCGGAAAAACTAAGGTTGGAGCCAAACGAGAAAGAGACATGTCCACTACGAGCCTGGCTTTCTGGGCATAAGTTGGAGGCGTGACAGCAGGTTTCACAGAGGATAAGGGGATGGAAGGAATTATGGGTGGAGTGGGACTCTTAGTCGTGTCTATAGCTTTACCTTTCCTTTAAGAGGACCCTTGTGGCAACAGATTGTGACTAGCTGAAGCGGTATTAGTACTGAGAGGAGAACTCCCTTTTGGAGGCAGAACAGTGAAGTTTTGAGATTTGCATCTAGATCCAGTTTCAACAGTAGCAGTAGCCATCAGATTTTCAGATATGGATCTAGATCCAGTTTGAACAGTAGCAGCACCCATCAGATTTTCAGGGTAAACTCTTTCTACATCTGAAGTAGTATAAGTTTCTAGAAGAGTAGTAAAAGACACATCAGTAACTGAGGTAACTGCAGCAGTCTCCTTCGGAGAGAAAATTTGCACAAAAGTAGGGTGAACAGTAGTAAAGGGTGAGAAAAGGAGAGGAGACAACTGGTGAGGTGAGGAAGGGAGAGGAGGGTCATGTGGCTGGAGGAGGTGTCCATTGGGGGTGGACTGAGGAGGGTTCAGGGCGGAAGAATTACTAATCTCATGAAACCAGCGGTTCACCTCGGGAGCCATTTTATCGTCAATATTGTTGGGTTATTCCTAATTTTTGTTGGATCTGCATTGATAAGATGTTGAATCGAAACTGCTGCCATTGTTGTTTTCGATTTAGTTGCATAGAAAAAAATAGAGAGAGGAGAAAGAAATAAGAACAAAATTATTTGGATATTTAGGAAAATTTTGTAAACCAAAAGGGGCAAAGGGTAAAAAGCCACCCAAACTTCAACAATAATATTTTCTCTTTGTTAGTTAGCTAATTACATACTCTATTTATATGTTTTAGCTAATTGACTCTATTTTTTTTTTTAACGTTGAGATCTTTATTTATCATTAAAATTTTGAAACAAACAAAGCCGTCGTAACATAAGATTTCTCCGGAGATAAAAGATTTATGAAAGGGAGACATAAAAAAACCATAACCATACAAAGTAAACAATTAAAACAAAGTCCATTGATATGCTCAAATTAATACCCTAACAGTACTAAAGCAGTAGTTGTAATATAGCTAGGGGTCGAACCACAAAGACTCACAGAGATCACACAATAGATTATATAGTATCGAATTAAGCTAAGCCAAGAGATGTAATTGAAAGCAGTGCAGAAATTAAAAGAGTTGTAAATCAATTGGGAGAATATAGGCCCAGGGTTTTTCTTAGGAAATCAATGAATGTAGATAAACTAACTAGCAGGATTCAGATTTAGCGCAGTTCTTGAACTCAAATCACTAAAGTATAATTAACCAACTGTCGTTGCGAGAATTATCTAAATCTAAATCCTAGGAATTCCAATTTTCTTTGCAAATTCCTAAGAATAAATCAGCCTTAATTTCATGTTTGATATGTTCACAGATCAATTAAACCAAATCTCTTTGCGAATAATCAATTTGCTCACCTAGGTTCTATCAGGTAATTAATCGCACTCTCGTGCCTAATCAATTATCCTAAGATCTAAGTTCCAGATTCGTCAACCTAGAATTAGCTTTGAGCACAACCTAAGCGAAGAACTAATTCAGATGGTGAATCCTAGACAGATAATTAACCTAGCATTCAAAGAAATCCTTTATGAGAATCCTCAAACCTAACAAGAGATCTACTCAGACATGGAAATTGAATCAATAGACATGTTTGAATAAATACTCAATATAAAATCAGAAAGAGGAACAAAGGTTTTGAGATCTGATCTCGGACGAAGGGAAACCAGATTTGTATCTCTCACCAAAATTCTCTCTTAAACCAAAACAAAATAAAGCATAGCCTAAACAGGTGGTTGTAAAATCCTATTTATAACCTAAAACACGAGTTGGGGTCTTCTTGTAATTATTAAAGACTTCTGGGCACTTTTGCAATTCTTCAAGTCTTGGAAAACTCGCGGGTCGTGTCTTGCTGCGATGCGTATCGATCGATACCAGGGGGTATCGATCGATGCTTGTCGTGAAATCAGGTACTCAGCAACACGACTTCAGCTTCTGCTCCAGAAAGCTCTAATAATCTCAGTAATGCTCCAAACGTGCTAAGACATGTAAGAGACTCTAAAAGACTACAAAACACTAGAAAGACTCTATAAAAATGACTTATATCATGGCCTAAACAGGGTAAAAACCATGATATATCAACTCCCCCAGACTTAGCATTTGCTTGCCCTCAAGCAAATAGAAGACTAAACAGAGAAAGAGGTTTGAAAACGCGGAGACTCACCTGTTCATGAACCATCGAAAAGACCCTCTTTCCAAGTACCCAAATGTCACCTAACCAGCTTTTGATCTAACCACCATGTACTTCTCCGTAGACATTCACAGCTTTTCCAGACTCCACACATTATCCCACAGCTTTGTTCAAGTAAAACCCTCATCGCCAGTTTCATCGCTGCAGCTAATATTCAAGAACTTTCTAGATTCTTTACCAGACGATATCATGACAAGGAACCACCTTTTTCACACTCTTTTTGTATCAATTTCTCTCCCCCAGACTTATTTCTTATTATGTTCTTTTTTTTTTTCAGCTTTGCATATACACATCAAGGTATGAGACGCGAGTATTGATGGCGTTTGCCACCAAATCCCCGGTTCTTCCCTCTCAATGTATCAAAGGATGTAGGCGAATAATGGCATCATAGGAAAATCTTAGCCTCGCTTTCAATCCTTTGTGTGATCATTCCCTCTTAAGTAGAATAATGGGATCTCTGGAAATTTTCCTAACCCTCTACTCAGAAGAAAATCATTTCAATCTTTTATGCTCTTATTTATCAACTTATAACATGGGAGAGAGATACCATAAATCTAAACACATGGGTTCCTTTATCAGATATGAATGATGAATCAAGCTCTAAAAACACTAACCACATTGATGAAGTGCAAAAATTTGGCTCAGGTTTCAGAAGAACTCTGCTGGAGACATGGATGTTTTCTAGTCAACTGGTCAGCCTTTGGATTTTTCATTAGTCGATCTAGAACTAATCATGTAACATTGTGCACTCAAAAACAAAATCAAATCAATAGGTTCAAGCACAGGATCATCGTCTCCAACAAGTTTTGACTCAATAAAACAATTTTGACTCGATAAAACGACTGACTCTAAGAAAAACAAACACAATATCAGCAGACACTTCCCCCAGACTTGAACAACACTGTCCCCAGTGTTATCTAGCCTAGAGTCAGTGAAATAAAACAAAAGAACAGAATAAAATTGGGAAAAATAAGAAGTTACCTTGCTGGAACATAGAGTATCGACCGACACACAGCCTGTATCGATCGATACAGGCTTAAGTCGACACAGAATTTCATCATTGCCCGCAGGGTATCGACCGATACCAACAGGGTATCGATCGATACCTTGGCGATTTCGTCAAGGCCAGTTCAGCTTCTCCTTGTTTCCTCCAATCTGATTCACTCCCCTGGCGATTTCGTCAATAGCTTGACTGTAACGCCCTTCAGGCTGGATAAGAGTGAGAGCTTGCACCAAAACAGGCTCCACAACTTGACATTGCTAGCGTCAGAGTTCTGCTCAACATGCCTTGCATGAACTCTTGCCCTTTCTCTTTCAGCTCCGAAGTAAGAAGGATTCTAGCCTTAGAGAATGGCTTCGAAGCTCCTTTGCACTTGTCGTTGTACTCAATCGAATCTCCGTCACACTTCTGAGGAATCAATGTGACATGGGGATTCTCGACCTTTTTGCTCTTGGCTTTCTTCTTTGTTGCCTTAGCCTTCTTGACAACTTCCTTGGGGCTGCTGGGCGGTTCAGCTGAAATGTCTGCGATAGTTGGCTCATCAGGAGGCTCTTCCAAAAGATCAATTGCTAGCGACTCTCATGTGACAACATTGATGCTAGAGACACGTGTGGGAACACTCCTAGGGGGAATGGCATCATAGTAGACATCTCCGTCAATGTAAGACAAAGAGAGTCTCTTATTAGGTGTGTTTATGATCGCGCCAGCAGTAGCCATAAACGGTCGTCCCAGGAGCAGAGAAACCTCAGATCATTTGCTCATCTCCACAACCTGAAAATCAGTGGGCACCAGACAATCTCCTACTTTAATAGGCAAAGCATGTATAGTACCGTATGGAGGTGAGGTGAAAGAGTTTGCAAACGTGAGAAGCAAAGTAGGGGGTCTTATATCAGCCTTCAATCGTTTAGCAATTTCCTTTGATATCACATTGACGCTAGACCCTGAGTCAACGAGAGACTCTTTGAACTCGACTCCAGAGATAGAGCATGGTACCGCGAATTTCCATGTGTCTTCCCTCTGTGTCAATTGCCACGGCTGTAGTGACTTGCGTCTTGCCTCGATAAAGAATGCCTTAATTTCCTCCTCAGTTTCTCTGCAATCTTTGAAGTGACTTAGCAGAGGCCAGTCCTCTAGAGCTTCTTCAAAAGTGTACGAGTTGGGAATCCTTCGTACCTTCTTCTCAAAGCCACGCAGCTGCTTTGGAGTGATAGGATCTCTGAGGTGTTTAGGAGTAGGATTCAGCTTCTTGGACTTGCGAACTCTTTCTCCGATCACCTCAGGTGTTTTCACAAGTTATGGCTCGTTCTGCGAGGGGTATCGATCGATACTCTTGCTTTTGAATCGTTCCTGGCAGATACATCTTCATCAGAAGGTAGCTCCACATTCTGCTTACCCAGCAAAGCCTTGAATCTAGCAGCCTCCCATTCCTCCCTTGTCAGCTTAGGAAGTATAGGATAAGGTATCATGGGTATATACACTCGTTCTGCAACTACCTTAGGCACCACAGTCGAAGTCTCAGTTGTCTCCTCAGAAATCGCCTCAGTATCGACCGATACCAATGGGGTATCGATCGATACACGGGTTTTGGAAGTATCCCGTTTCAGAATTGTAACTGGCATCGATCGACACATGGGGGTATCGATCGATGCCCTGGCGATTTCAGGATCCTCATCAAAATTTTCTGCACTTGAGGAGATCGCATTGACGTGTGCTCTTGGATTTTCAGTTCTCCCTGGAAGAAAACATTATTGCCTCTGCACAGCTGATGCGGTCTGAGCAACCTGAGTTTCCAGCTTCCTCTGGGAGAGACTGACAGCTTCAATCTTCCCATTCAGGTGGTCAATTTTCCCATTCAGGTCAGTGTACAGCGAGTCAAACTTCCCATTGAAATCCACCTGCAACTTCTGCTGTCCCTGAAGAACCTGTTCCATCATGAGTTCCATCTTATTGTCTGTGGACTTTGGAGGAATGGGTTGGTACGAAGAGTTCCCGTAATTTCGAGTGTTGTTGTTGAAGTTCCGGTTGTTGTTGTACCCAAATTGCTGACCCTGAAATCCAGAACCACCAACGTAGTTACAATCTTCCACTTCATCCTCAGCATCAAAGTGGACAGTCTTCTTCGACTTCCCAAGCAAAATGTCCAGCTTCGCTTGAACTTCACCAATCTAAGACCCATCAATTCCTGCAGCTTGCTTCTTCATGTCGAAATCAGCATTCTTGGTGCTATTGCTAGACGCCAAGTTCTCAATCTGCACGACTGCATCATCTGGATATCTGGTGTTGAAATTCCCATTACTCGCAGTATCCAGAGCCATCTGGTATCTCCAATCGATCCCTCTGTAGAAGGTGCCCGGCAGCTGAACCTGATTGAACCCATGGTGCGGACAATCCCTCTGATATGACTTGAAACGAATCCAAGCAGCCTTGACTCCCTCTGTTGGACCTTGAGAAAACTGGGAAATTTTGTTCCTGAGCTCTTCAGATCTCGCATCATCATAGAAGTTGCACAGGAATGCATTCTTCGTCTCTTCCCATGTAGTTAGTGAATCAGGAGTCAACTGCTTCAGCCAATAAGCAGCATCTCCACCAAGAGAGTACGGGAAGAGTTTGCAGAAAAGGTACTCATTGGGTACTCCATTGTACTTCATCCCAGTGACCAAGTCCTCGAACCTCTCGATATGATCCATGGGATGCTCATGAGGTAAACCATGGAATGGGCTCTGACTTACAAGAGCATAGTACGCAGGCTTCAGCTCGAAGTCGTTCCTCTGAAAAGTTGGGATGCGAATCGCAGATCGATTGGCATAGAACTGATCAGGTNTCACCATCTGAATTAGTTCTTCGCTTAGGTTGTGTTCAAAGCTAATTCTAGGTTGACGAATCTGGAACTTAGATCTTAGGATAATTGATTAGGCACGAGAGTGCGATTAATTACCTGATAGAACCTAGGTGAGCAAATTGATTATTCGCAAAGAGATTTGGTTTAATTGATTTGTGAACATATCAAACATGTTATTAAAGCTGATTTAGACTTTAGGATTCGCAAAGAGATTTGGAATTCCTAAGATTTAGATTTAGATAATTCTCGCAACGACAATTGGTTAATTATACTTTAGTGATTTGAGTTCAAGAACTGCGCTAAATCTGAATCCTGCTAGTTAGTTTATCTGCATTCATTGATTTCCTGAGAAAAACCCTGGCGATTTCGTCGTTGTAGTATAGTGGTAAGTATTCCCGCCTGTCACGCGGGTGACCCGGGTTCGATCCCCGGCAACGGCGCCAAATTATATATGCTCAAATTAATACCATAACAGTACTAAAGCAGTAGTTGTAATATAGCTAGGGGTCGAACCACAAAGACTCACAGAGATCACACAATAGATTATATTGTATCGAATTAAGCTAAGCCAAGAGATGTAATTGAAAGTAGTGCAGAAATTAAAAGAGTTGTAAATCAATTGGGAGAATATAGGCCCAGGGTTTTACTCAGGAAATCAATGAATGCAGATAAACTAACTAGCAGGATTCAGATTTAGCGCAGTTGTTGAACTCAAATCACTAAAGTATAATTAACCAACTGTCGTTGCGAGAATTATCTAAATCTAAATCCTAAGAATTCCAAATTTCTTGAATTCCTAAGAATAAATCAACCTTAATTTCAAGTTTGATATGTTCACAAATCAATTAAACCAAATCTCTTTGCGAATAATCAATTTGCTCACCTAGGTTCTATCAGGTAATTAATCGCACTCTCGTGCCTAATCAATTATCCTAAGATCTAAGTTCCAGATTCGTCAACCTAAAATTAGCTTTGAGCACAACCTAAGCGAAGAACTAATTCAGATGGTGAATCCTAGACAGATAATTAACCTAGCATTCAAAGAAATCCTTTATGAGAATCCCCAAACCTAACAAGAGATCTACTCAGACATGGAAATTGAATCAATAGACATGTTTGAATAAATACTCAATATAAAATCAGAAAGTGGAACAAAGGTTTTGAGATCTGATCTCGGACGAAGGGAAATCAGACTTGTATCTCTCACCAAAATTCTCTCTTAAACCAAAACAAAATAAAGCATAGCCTAAACAGGTGGCTGTAAAATCCTATTTATAACCTAAAACACGAGTATGGGTCTTCTTGTAATTATTAAAGACTTCTGGGCACTTTTGCAATTCTTCAAGTCTTAGAAAACTCGCGGGTCGTGTCTTGCTGCGATGCGTATCGATCGATACCAGGGGGTATCGATCGATGCTTGTCGTGAAATCAGGTACTCAGCAACACGACTTCAGCTTCTGCTCTAGAAAGCTCCAATAATCTCAATAATGCTCCAAACGTGCTAAGACCTGTAAGAGACTCTAAAAGACTACAAAACACTAGAAAGACTCTATAAAAAGGACTTATATCATGGCCTAAACAGGGTAAAAACCATGATATATCATCCATCGATGAAAAAGATAAACCGTTACAGAAAATGTAAAGAATCTAATGAAATTCCTTGCTTAAAAAAGGTTTGTCATATTGAAACCCAATTTTATATACCATTACAAAGCTCCAAAATTGATCGAACACAAGAGATTACTAAAAAATCTCAACACCTAACTACAACTCGGAAAATTAAAACCCTAGAAGAATATATTTTTTGTAAAAATTTGGTGAAACAGCGACAAGGATGGAGACGCTACTCAATTACGAAAACGACAACGAAAGTAGTTATGCCACACCGTCAACAGATCTGAAGATATGTACATTTGGCGCATTCCATTTCGTAAATCAAACTAGTAACCCAAATTTGTAAAACCTAAGCGATTACTCTCAGTCGATGAACCTAGATTCAAAAAGACTAAAAGAGATTGAAAACCATAAGAACAAATACTACAAATCAGCACCATGGATGAACTTCCGCTCCAGCTTTGTGTCGGCGAAATCTACTTCTGATGAAATACATATTCATTTGATAAATTTGCAAACCAACAACATGACAAAGGCTTCCGGTGCTGAGGACGAAGCGCAGGACACCGTAGCTGAAATCTCTTTTTTCTCTATGACGGCTATATGTGTTTATTAGTTAGTCATAAACTAATCAAAAATCAGCTAATTAATTCTATAATTAATTAGTTATAAGAATATTTAGTATTTATTAAAATTATTAAAAATAAAAAAGAATTTTATTTTAATAATATAATAGAGAATATTATTTTTAATGTGATTTTTAGTGTTATGGTTGAAAATAAACAAAAAAAGTTATGGCACTATAACATCAAATTTGACGAACATGGCCTTATTCTAACACCATATTAGCTTTTGTTGCAATTTATTTAAAAACGTTTGCTAATAAACCAGAACCGGAAACAGTTAATAACCGGTTTTATTTGCTAGGCTGTGTAACTTTTTCATAATAGGCTTCAGTGCTTCACATAACAGGCACGAGCACACACGTGTGGAAGGAGACAAGGACAAGTGAGGTTTATGGGACCCGCATGAACAGCAAGTCTACGTTAGTCCAAGCCACGAGGCATCGTGGTCTGTAAACGGCTCATTTTCTGACATGTGGGATCCACGTTTTAACCCACTATCTCGATCCATTCAAAATTTAGCAATTCAATGGCTATTTTTTGCTAAATTTCGTAGCTCGTCAGGAATATTTGGAAGTAAATTTGTTTTCTCGAAATTTGAAAACGCGTTGTCATATAAATTTTAGTTGCATTTATCCAATTATCATGTTTCATATTTTTTTTGAAAAATTGCAGCAGATAACAAAAAAAAAACACTTAAATTAACAATCTAATAATTTACTATTTTTGATATTATTTGATAAATTTTAATCTTAAAATACCTTTATACTATTCAATTTTCAGTTCTTTTTTTTGCGAAAAGGTAACCAATCTAATATATGGAAATGGATGAGGTTGATTTGCAAGTGTCTGCGTGTAAGATTTGATGTGTTTTTTTGTGTGTGTACCTAGTTGGAGTATTTCTTTGCTTTGTGTCTACGCTTCTCGAGTGTATTATTTTTTTGGAGTAACCGTATTTGGAGTAGTTATTGGTTCTCTTCTCGTTTCGGTCATGCATTCGTTTTTGTTGGTGTTGCTATAATTTTGAGAACGGTTTATGTCAATTTTTGGTTTTAGTTCTTCTCGAGTCTCATATCTTTTAGTATAGTTTTAGCGACTACAATCTCCTTGAAAAAAATTGTGGGTGAGAATCGGTTAAACATTTCGTTTTAGTACCGACACTGGATTACCAACCACTGAAGGAGGACTCCCTCCAACCTTACCTACTGGAAGGGATAATCAGACTAATCCCCCGAGGACTCTTCCACCGCCTCCAGCTACTCCAGCATTCATGGATCCGAGCATCTTTATGGAGGCCATGGCAGCACAGTTCGCAGAAATCAATAAAAAGAATGAAGAGAGAATCGCGTCTCTAATAGCATTCCACCTCGAACGCCGAAACCAGATCGATACCCTCGATCCGAGACTGATCACCCCCGCCAACGGAAACGCATTACGCCAGACCCTCTTGCCAGACCTGACCGACACTCAACTCCCGGGTGTGACCGATCCCTAGACTAGGAGATCCGCAGCCGATTCGGAAATCCACATCGCGGATCAAGCCGCCATGAATCTGGAATTCGCAAGGGTCCAGGCCCAGTTACAGGACATGCGGTCTAAAGTCCATCAGGCAACGAGCTCGGCGCCAGAAATCGATCGGGTGATTCAGGAGTCACAGAGGACACCATTCACGGAACGAGTCATCAACACTCCAGTCCGGCGGTTGGAGAGGGTCAAGATCACGCCATACGATGGGTTCACCGATCCTAAGCATTTCCTGCCCTCCTTCGTTATCATGATGAATCGATTTCATTTCAGCTCGGATAACGAAAAGGACGCAGCCATGTGCCAGCTATTTGTAGAGAACCTTTCCGGAGCCGCGCTCGATTGGTTTTCGACTCTCGAGCCAAATTCAGTCAACAGCTACAACACTACCAAGTTCCTCAAACGCTTCACCATGTTTATCAAGCAGAAAACGAAGAACGCCGAACTCTGGGACCTCGAACATAAACAAGACGAACCTCTACGCAACTTCATGGAACGTTTCAAAGCGGTCGTATCCCACTGTACGATCGATGACGAAGCTGCGATTGAGGCTCTTTATAAAGCAACCTGGTACGAATCAGACTTTCACAAGGTGATGTAAGAACCGGTGGTGGCTCTCACGTCAAGGTGATAGATGCGGTGAGCAAGGCAGGCGGTCGCCCTCTCCTTGGCTCCGTTGATGATTGAAGGTGGAAGCAATCTGACACGTAGGCGGTCGCCCTCTCGTGTGGGATTAAGTGGTGATGTGTTGATGGATTGAACTCACGACACAGAGGTTAGATGAGTCTCTGATACGGTGAAGGCTCTAGGCTTGCTTGAATCTCACAAACAAGACGAAGAACAAGGTGGAACACTCAAGACAAGACTTGAAGGTGAACTGCGTTATTTTATTGATATGCAAAAAGGTGAAGAACTACAATGCCGCAAAGGAACCTTATAAAGGGGCTCGTCGGCTTGAACCTTCTAGGGTTCGACTTAAACGAAACAAGACTCAAAACAACAGGACTTTGAAAGAAAAACAACACGCAGTTCTAAAACAAAACAAGAAAACCGTAAGCTAAAACAAAACAAAGCTCATCGTTTCATTTAATCCATAATAGGAAAGTTTTATGAGCGACTCTTAAAAATGACTAAGGACGACGAGATGATGAAGTCTTTAGTCGTTGATCATGTTGGAACCACCTGCAAGCACAATAGAATAATTGAAAAGCTTACATTGATGAGTAGACGCCCAAGGAGCCGCTTGCATGCTTCTTGAAGATGGTCCTGGTGAAAGTGCGTCTTTATCTTGATCTATGTTGTAGGAGCTTCCTTTGGTGCTTTCTGAGTGAGGTGAGTCTTGATCGTCGAGTTCTTGCTCTCCCTCAGCTGAAATCTCCTCTTCTTGCTCCATTTGGCTCCTCTCGGCTAAGATGAGTTGGTTGTGAAGGGACTTGGTTCCTGAACTATTTCTCACCAATCCAACTGGACTATTAGTCTTAGAATAGGTGTTTAGTCGATGAAATTTACCTGTCTTGGCGAGACCATCGTTCTGGATGTTTTCTAAGCTAATAGGATCCGTCTCGGCTAAAACTGTCTCGCCTAACTCTCTCTCGGCTAAAACTGGTGCGAAGGGATTTCTATCGGCTAAAACTGATTTGGTAATCTCTCTATCGGCTAAAACTGATATGGCCTGGTTTCCCTCGGTTAAGTCTCCTGTCTCGGCTAAAACTGATGCGATGGGATTTCTATCGGCTAAGACTGGTTTGGTCGAGTTTCTCTCGGCTAAAACTGATGTGGCCTGATCTCCCTCGGCTACACCGTTTGTCTCGGCTAAAACTGATTGGGTCAGTTTTTCCTCAGCTAAGTCATTTCTCTCGGCTAAAACTGGCTCTAAGAGATTGTTATGTCCGAATATGACATTGAGGTCAGGCAGCAATGGATCCGTGGGTTCTAGGGAGTTGATATAGGTGTGTAAGGCCTTCTTGTATCTATTCCTCATTTGTTTAATCCTAGAACGCGTCATAGCTCCTTCTTGGACTGTCGGCATGATGCTTGGAATGTCCTTTGGATCGATGTCCACATCATACTCTCCTTCTTCAGAAGGTTTTGACCTCAAAACTTGATCTCCTGCATCAAAGTAAGATAAGTCAGCAACATTGAAGGTGTGAGAGATGTTATACTCACCTGGCAGGTCAAGACGATAAGCATTGTCATTGATTTTGCTTAAAATCTTGAATGGGCCGTCGCCTCTAGGTGAGAGCTTGGAGGCACGTTTGTTTGGGAATCTTTCTTGTCTCATGTGAAGCCAAACCCAATCTCCAGGCTCAAAGATCATCTCTTTCTTGCCCTTGTCCGCTGCTTTCTTGTAACTCTCCGTTTTCTTTTCAAGATTCGTCTTTGCCGTCTCAAAAAGCTTTTTGAAGAGTTCTCCTCGCCTTAAGCCATCTAAATTAACCTGGTCTACTTGTGCTATAGGCCTTAAATCAACTGGAGACAAAGGGTTAGTACCATAAACAACCTCGAAAGGAGACAGCTTAGTAGCTGAATGCCTTGCGCGGTTATAAGCAAATTCAACAAATGGAATGCAATCTAACCAAGTCTTCATATTTTTACCAAGGGCTGCTCTAAGCAAAGTGCCAAGAGTTCTATTCACTACCTCGGTTTGGCCATCTGTTTGTGGATGGCAAGTTGTAGAGAACAAAAGCTTTGTTCCTAGCTTTCTCCACAATGTTCTCCAAAAGTGACTCAAGAACTTCGTATCACGGTCAGAGATGATAGTCCTTGGGACTCCATGTAAGCGCACCACTTCCTTAAAGAACAAATTAGCAATTTGAGTTGCATCATTGGTCTTTTCACACGGGATGAAGTGTGCCATCTTGGAGAACCGGTCCACTACTACAAAAATGGAGTCTTTGTGCCTGATCTTTGGCAAACCTAAGACAAAATCCATCGAGATATCTACCCAAGGGGCGTTAGGTATGGGCAAAGGCATGTAAAGGCCGTATGGATGTGACCTGGATTTTGCTTTGTGGCATTGGACACATCTAGCACAGAACCGCTCCACATCTCTTTTTAGGTGAGGCCAATAGAAATGCTCCATCACCACGGCTAGAGTCTTATCTACTCCGAAATGACCCATTAAACCTCCTCCATGTGCTTCACTAAGCACTAGTTCTCTCATGGATCCCTGTGGAATACATAATCGTTTATCTCGAAAAAGAAAACCATCTTGTAAGAAAAACAAACCGTGAGGTCCTTTGCAACACTCTAGGTAGTTTTCTCCAAGCTCCGGATCATCCCTATATTGTTCCTTGATATGCTCAAACCCAAGAATCTTGGCTTCCATGGTGGCAATGAGTGCAAATCTCCTAGACAATGCGTCGGCCACCACATTCTCCTTGCCCTTCTTGTATTTGATGACATAAGGAAAAGTCTCCACGAACTCTAACCACTTAGCATGCCTCCTTTTGAGTGAAGTCTGGCCTCGTAAGTGCTTCAAAGTCTCGTGATCAGTATGGATAATGAACTCCTTGGACAGCAAGTAGTGCTGCCATGTCTCCAATGCTCTAACCAGCGCATAGAGCTCTTTGTCATAGGTAGGGTAGTTAAGTGTAGCTCCACTCAGCTTCTCACTGAAGAAAGCTACGGGTCTCTTTCTTTGATGAAGTACAGCTCCAATCCCCAATCCTGATGCATCACACTCCACTTCAAACATCTCATCAAAGTCCGGGAGCGCAAGAACCGGTGCTTGGGTCAATCGGTCCTTGAGATTGTTGAACGCCACTTCTTGAGCTGTTCCCCATGCAAATGGAATGTTCTTCTTGATCACAGCTGTGAGAGGTGCAGCTATGGTGCTGAAATCTCTAACAAAACGTCTATAAAAGCTTGCCAAGCCATGGAAACTCCTCACATGTCCAATGCTGGTTGGCGTAGGCCATTCTATTATAGCTTTGATCTTTTCTTCATCTACTTGTAGTCCATCCCTGCTAACTACAAAGCCTAAGAATACAAGCTTATCAGTACAAAACACACACTTCTTTAGGTTAGCAAATAAGCCTTCCTTCCGAAGCGTTTTTAAAACAAGTTCAAGATGAGATAAGTGTTCAACATGATCCTTACTGTAAATCAGTATGTCGTCAAAGTAGACAACTACAAATTTACTAATATAGGACCTCAAAACCTGGTTCATAAGTCTCATGAAGGTGCTAGGCGCGTTGGTGAGGCCAAATGGCATCACTAGCCATTCGTAGAGGCCTTGCTTTGTTTTGAAAGCTGTCTTCCACTCATCTCCTTCTCTCATGCGTACTTGATGGTATCCACTCTTTAGGTCTATTTTGGAGAAGACAGTAGCTCCACTTAACTCATCTAGCATGTCGTCTAGACGTGGGATGGGATGCCGGTATTTGATGGTTATGTTGTTGATTGCTCGGCAATCTACACACATCCTCCAACTCCCATCTTTCTTTGGCACTAATAGCACCGGGACAGCACAAGGACTAAGAGACTCTCGGATGTATCCTTTGTCCATGAGTTCTTGCACTTGTTTCTCCAACTCCTTAGTTTCTTGTGGATTCATTCGGTATGCCGCTTTGTTTGGCAATGGGGAGCCCGGGACTAAATCAATCTGATGCTCTATGCCTCTTAGAGGAGGCAAACCAGGCGGGATCTCCTCAGGGAATATGTCTCTGAATTTGTCTAGCACGGCATTGACTTCAGGAGGAAGCTCCACCTCCATAGATCCTGCGCTTAGACATTCTTTATAAATCATTAGTAATATAGTGCCATTGGCACTCATGACTCGGTTTAACCCACCAGTAGTAATGTATAAAGAAGATTTAGAGGACTTATTCTCTTTGTTCATCATGTTCTGAAGTTCTTGAACCTCCGTGGGGCTTAGAGGTGCTAGATTGAACTTTCGGTCCGCATGAGTGAAGCTATAGTAGTTGGTCCTCCCATTGTGCATAGTGGCTTTGTCAAATTGCCAAGGCCTGCCAAGTAATAGGTGACCAGCTTGCATGGGCACCACATCACAGAGAACTTGGTCTTGATACCTTCCCACGCTAAATGGGACAGTCACTTGCTCGGTCACCTTGAGCTCCGTTGCATCATTGAGCCATTGTAGTTTGTATGGTCTCGGATGCTTAGTCTTTTCAAGACCTAATCTGTCCACCATAAACTTGCTAGCCACGTTAGTACAAGATCCCCCATCTATAACAAGATTACATACCTTGTTTAAGATGGTGCATCGCGTGTGAAACAAGTTTTCACGTTGGACTTTCTCTTCTGGTTGTATTTGGACACTTAAGACTCTCCTTGTCACCAACAAGTAGTCACCAGTATCAGGGAACTCCACATCTTCCTGCTCTTCATCTAGTTCTTCTTCCCCTTCATCATGTGACTCATATCCTCCATTGGAAGTGATGATCATTACTCGTTGATTTGGGCAATCTCTTGCATAATGTCCTCGGCCCTGACACTTAAAACAAGTAATATCACGAGCTCTAGCTTGACCAGTATTAGAAAACTTACCTTGCTCTGGTCTAGTGGTCTTTGCGAAGTCATTGGTCTTGCCCTTGAATCGTGAATCAATCTCAATGGCCTTGCCCTTGTCTACAGGCTTGCTGCCACTTGCTTGCCAAGGCTGGTTGTTTCGGCTCCTATTAGATAGAGATGTCTTTCTCTTGATTTGCTGTTCCACTTGCACAGCCAAGTGTAGTAGCTCATGAATGCCACTGTATTTGGTCCTCTCCACCTTTCTAGCTATACGTTCTTGTAAGCCATCAATGAATTGCGCCATTAAGGCTTCTTCGGATTCTTCTAGTTCCAAGGAGTGCATCAACTTTTCAAACTCCTCAAAGTACTCCTCTACGCTCCTTGTTCCCTGTGCCAATTTACGAAAACGCTTTTGCAAATCTCTATGATAATGCTCCGGCACATACCTTAACCTCAAGAGGTATTTCATGTCATGCCAAGTTTGAATGGGTCCAAAGACTTGGCGTCTCCTCTCAGCTACGGTTCTGTCCCACCAAGCTAATGCATTTTCAGTGAGTTGAGCTGCTGCTAGGGCCACCTTCTTGAGCTCTCCATAGCCATAGCACTCGAAGATATACTCCAGACGCTTCTCCCAATCAAGATAGACCTCCGGATTGGATTTCCCTGCGAATGTAGGTGGTGTTAGTTTCATGTCATTATTTCCTTCTCTACGCTCACCTCTAGGCCGGTTGCCTTGTAATGGGTCTTGTCTCCTCGGATTTCTCCTTCTTATAGGGTCAGGAGGGGGATTCTCCTCCATCTCCGGCTCATAGTCCGAATCATACTCCTCGGACTCATCATTGTTGTTGCCGTTGTGGTGGTTGTTGTTGTTGTTAGGAGGTGCGTTCCTTCTTGCTTGTTGCGGCAAGTTTCCTCCGGCTGCTCTAGGCTGCTCTAACCTGACTAGACGCTCTCTTGCGTCTCTCATGTCCTCTCTCATTGCTGTGAGTGTAGCCATGATGTCTTGCAGCTGCACATTGTGATTTGCTTCTTCTCCCATGCCTTACAACCTTTTAGTCCTTGTAATCTTACAAAAACAACGATCGTCAAAAGCAACGAGTGGGATAAAAAGAAAAAATCCTAAAACCGACTTGAAACAAATGCTAAATGTCTAGCAAATTTACTAGAAACTTAACAAATATTTTCTAGGCGATTCGCAAGCTCACCAAAACTAAAGACAAGTTAACAAAATTCCTAAGCAAGCGATAAGCTAAATTTCCTTTTTTTTTTTTTTGACTTTCGACTTGAATCTAAACAACTAATACGATCAACTAGTAATTTTTTTTTTTTGCTTTTCTTAACTAAGAACAGAACTACGAACTCTAACTAACAAACCCTAGATATATATTTTTTTTTGATTTTCTTTTACTTGAACTAACCGAAGCTAACGACCTATGCGAATATGAAGATAAAAACGAAAGATAGATAATGATAAGACAACCAAAGGCAGAACCTTTGGCTCTGATACCAAAGATGATGTAAGAACCGGTGGTGGCTCTCACGTCAAGAGGATAGTGATGGTGAGCAAGGCAGGCGGTCGCCCTCTCCTAGACTCCTTGAATGGTTGAAGGTGGAAGCAATCTGACACGTAGGCGGTCGCCCTCTCGTGTGGGATTAAGAGGTGGTATGCTGATGGATTGAACTCACGACACAGAGGTTAGATGAGTCTCTGATACGGTGAAGGCTCTAGGCTTGTTTGAATCTCACAAACAAGACGAAGAACAGGATTGATCACTCAAGACAATACTTGATGAACTGCGTTATTTTATTGATATGCAAAAAGGTGAGGAACTACAATGCCGCAAAGGAACCTTATAAAGGGGCTCGTCGGCTTGAACCTACTAGGGTTCGACTCAAAGAAAGCAAAGACTCAAAACAACAGGACTTTGAAAGAAAAACAACACGCAGTTCTAAAACAAAACAAGAAAACCGTAAACTAAAACAAAACAAAGCTCATCGTTTCATTTAATCCATAATAGGAAAGTTTTATGAGCGACTCTTAAAAATGACTAAGGACGACGAGATGATGAAGTCTTTAGTCGTTGATCATGTTGGAACCACCTGCAAGCACAATAGAATAATTGAAAAGCTTACATTGATGAGTAGACGCCCAAGGAGCCGCTTGCATGCTTCTTGAAGATGGTCCTGGTGAAAGTGCGTCTTTATCTTGATATATGTTGTAGGGGCTTCCTTTGGTGCTTTCTGAGTGAGGTGAGTCTTGACCGTCGAGTTCTTGCTCTCCCTCAGCTAAATTCTCCTCTTCTTGCTCCATTTGGTTCCTCTCGGCTAAGTTGAGTTGGTTGTGAAGGGACTTGGTTCCTGAACGAGTTCTCACCAATCCAACTGGACTATTAGTCTTAGAATAGGTGTTTAGTCGATGAAATTTACCTGCCTTGGCGAGACCATCGTTCTGGATGCTTTCTAAGCTAATAGGATTTGTCTCGGCTAAAACTGTCTCGCCTAACTCTCTCTCGGCTAAAACTGGTGCGATGGGATTTCTATCGGCTAAAACTGATATGGCCTGGTTTCCCTCGGCTAAGTCTCCTGTCTCGGCTAAAACTGATGCGATGGGATTTCTATCGGCTAAGACTAGTTTGGTCGAGTTTCTCTCGGCTAAAACTGATGTGGCCTGATCTCCCTCGGCTACACCGTTTGTCTCGGCTAAAACTGATTGGGTCAGTTTTTCCTCAGCTAAGTCATTTCTCTCGGCTAAAACTGGCTCTAAGAGATTGTTATGTCCGAATATGACATTAAGGTCAGGCAGCAATGGATCCGTGGGTTCTAGGGAGTTGATATAGGTGTGTAAGGCCTTCTTGTATCTATTCCTCATTTGTTTAATCCTAGAACGCGTCATAGCCCCTTCTTGGACTGTCGGCATGATGCTTGGAATGTCCTTTGGGTCGATGTCCACATCACAAGGAGATCAAACGCAATAATCCAAAGACGTTGGAAGATATCTTACAAAGGGCGCACATCTTCATCATGGAGGAAGTGGAAAAATCCGAGAAATATAGGGGGTATGCACTTACGAAACAGCCCGCTGCTAAGGATAAACAGTATATGTTCTTCCAAAGCAGCTCGTCAATACGGTCCAAACTCAGCAATCATGGTCAAACACTTGGGTTTGATCGGACGAACCAAAAGAGTCTGATACCGAGTCCGCACTATATTGCAACTTCCACAACCAATTCGGAAATCATTCAACTGAACAGTGCCGACACCTGCAGGAATTCTTGCTGATGAAGTACAAAAAGGAGGAAGTTTCTGTCGAATGAGCCTTCCAACCTTCGAATAAACCTCGCCGTAACGACAACGGAAGGAGACGTAACTTCAAACCGAGCAAGGCTACCGAGCAACCTAAAGATAAGACCGACGACGAACAACCGAAACGAGATCGGGAGGAAAAAGTGGATGCTCAACAACCTCCACAGGTTCGGAAGCGAGTCAACATGATCATGGGCGCATTGGAATCATGCAACTATTCTGTCCGAGCTCTAAAGACGTACAGTAAGGAAGCAGTGGCTGCGAAACATATAAACCAGATTACATCTTGTGGAATACCGATCACCTTCTCCGAGGCCGACACAGAAGGACTCCACATAACGCATAACGATCCGCTGGTCGTCGAAACACTCATCAGCGATGTCGTAGTCGGACGAATCTTGATCGACACTGGGAGCTCGGTCAATGTGATTTTCAAAGATACACTGAAGAACATGGACTACCCCGACAATCAGATCAGACCAAACATCGAACCACTCACCGGTTTCTCAAGTGAGCAAACCATGACCGCCGGGATGGTCAACCTCCCTATGTATACCGGAGGGATTTATCGGATGGTCAAGTTCCTAGTATTGAACAAACCCGCGATCTACAATGTGATACTCGGCACACCGTGGATATTTTCGATGAAAGTCGTTGTATCAACATATCACCAGTGCGTCAAGTTCCTACCACCTTCCGGAGTCTTCACTCTTAAAGGTGACCAGGTAATGTCCCGAACGTGTTTCATCAACGAATGAAAACTAAGGACCGCGCCCCGCACTTACGTCATCAAGAAGAAGAAAATTCTGAATGATCCCGACCTGCCGCGACGCGAAACGATTGTCCAAGTCAACATCGATGACTTCAATCCAGAGAGATGCGTGGGAATCGGAGCCGAGCTCGATGAAGACATCAAGACAGACTTGATCCGATTCCTCAAAAGGAACGTTTTGACATTCGCCTGATCAATCCCAGACATGCCAGGGATCAACCCAATATTGATTCCACCTTCAAGCCGATCAAGCAGAAACGACGCAAGCTTGGTCCCGAGAAATCCTGGGCCGTTAACGATGAAGTCGAAATGTTACTTAGCGCGGGATCAATCACAGAAGTACGGTATCCGGACTGGTTGGCAAATCCAGTTGTTGTCAAAAAGAAGAACGGTAAATGGAGGATTTGCGTCGATTTTACCGACCTGAACAAAGCCTGTCCAAAGGATAGTTTCCCGCTCCCACATATCGACAGACTCGTCGAAGCCACTGCTGGGAACGAACTCCTCTCGTTCATGGATGCATTTTCAGGTTACAATCAGATACTCATGCATCCAGACGATCGTGAGAAGACCTTCTTCATTACCGACTATGGTATCTATTGCTACAAGGTTATGCCCTTCGGCCTGAAGAACGCCGGTGCAACTTATCAGCGAATCGTTAATCGGATGTTTGCCAGCCAGCTCGGCAAGACAATGGAAGTCTACATCGACGATATGCTCGTCAAATCGCTAATTGCCAAGGATCATATCGGACACCTCAACACCTGCTACGACATCCTGACCGAATACGGCATGAAGCTTAACCCGACCAAATGCACGTTCGGCGTGACCTCGGGAGAGTTCCTCGGGTATATCGTAACTCAAAGGGGAATCGAAACCAATCCTAAACAGATATCGGCAATCCTCGACCTACCATCTCCGACGACGAGAAGGGAAGTGCAAAGGCTAACGGGACGTATTGCTGCACTCAACCGGTTCATCTCCCGATCTACCGACAAGTGTCTCTTCTTCTACCAACTGTTGCGCGGTAACAAAGATCTCGAGTGGGATGACAAGTGCGAAGAAGCATTCAAGAAACTCAAGGAATACTTGCCGATTTCCTCATCGAGTTATCTCCAGAATACGTCAATACTGATGTCTTAACTACCGAACGATGGATCCTTCACGTCGACGGGTCTTCATCTCATCGTGGCTCTGGAATAGGCATTCGCCTCAAATCTCCAACGAGAGAAATCTTAGAGCAATCCTTCCGCCTGACGTTCAACGCATCAAACAACGAGGCAGAATACGAAGCGTTAATTGCCGAACTGTGTTTGGCCAAAGCCATCGGCGCAACACGCATACATGCCTACTGCGACTCGCAGCTCGTCGCAAGTCAATTTAGCGGGGAGTATGATGCCAAGAATGATCGAATGGATGCATATCTCAAGCTCGTCAAGCAACTCGCTGCAGAATTCGATTCGTTCGAACTAACCAAGATACCGCGGGGAGAGAACACTCCAGCCGACGCACTCGCTGCTCTAGCTTCAAGCTCGGACCCTTATCTCAGATGAACGATTTCGGTCGAAAGTATATCAGAGCCAAGTATTGGAAGCACGGAGCAATGTATTATCACGACTCGTAGACGGGATTACGAGGAAAATCCTGCGACCGAACCCGTCTTACGTCGACAAAGACGGATTCCGACCGTCGAGCCTGATAAGGACACCGAGCTCGAACATTCTACTATCGCCGAAGGCAACGAAGACTTGCCGCAAGTCGATGAGTCAGCCCAATCAGACAACAAAGCGGAAGAACAAACAGACGGCCTTCACGAGCCGATAAACCTCGAACAGTCTGACGAGCAGACGCCCGCCGATTGGACACGAGAGATAAAAATGTACATCATCGATGGTGACATCACGACGGACAGAAGGGCCGCTCGATGACTCAAAATGCGGGCTGCTTGCTACATACCTATCAAAGATGGACTGTTTCGTTGGAGTGCGGCAGGAATCCTCCTCAAATGCATCTCAGGCGATGAGATACAGAAAGTCATGAAGAAAATACACGAAGGCGATGGCGGTAATCACTCAGGTGGCCGATCTCTAGCCCTGAAAATCAAACGAGCAAGCTATTATTGGCCAAGCATGCAAGCAAACTGCGAGAAGTTCGTTGCGAAGTGCGATAAATGTAAACGACATGGCCCAATGATACACCTTCCTACCGAGCTGCTAACCACTTCGACAGCTCCATATCCATTCATGCGCTGGGGCATGGACATCATCGACCCTTTCAGACGATCCACCACGCAGAAAAAGTTCATCCTCTTCATGACGGATTACTTTACCAAGTGGGTAGAAGCCGAGGCATATCCCGTCATCCTCGCTTCTGACGTTCAGAAGTTCGTCTAGAAATTCATCATCTACCGACACAGAGTTCCATACGAGATTATCACCGATAACGGACCCCAGTTCATATCAACGATATTCAACAATTTCTGCTCCAAGTGGAAAATTCGGCTAAGTTTCTCTACACCGAGATACCCGCCGAGCAACGGTCAGGCCAAAACAACAAACAAAACGATCATCGCTGGCCTCAAGAAACGATTGGATGCTCATAAAGGGACGTGGTCTGATAAACTCGACGGAGTCTTATGGTCATATCGCACGACTCCAAGGTCGTCAACAGGACAATCTCCTTTCTACATGGCTTATGGTGTGGAAGCCCTATACCCCGCCGAACTCACCATCCCGACTATCCGTCGAACGATGCTCGTGCAAAACTCTGATCGTAACGATGAGATCATGCTCGACAACCTCGACAATCTCGAAGAACAACGCGATCAAGTCTTACTTCGAATTCAGAATTATCAGAACTTGGCAGCACGCTACTACAACAAAAAGGTCCGCGGACGTCATTTCACTGACGGCGACCTTGTTCTGAGAAGAGTCTTCGAAGGCACTGAAGAAAAGAATGCCGGCAAGCTCGGCACAAACTGGGAAGGACCTTATCAGGTCATGAGGGTAGTCAAACCA
>PKML01016009.1:0-32694 GCA_002933935.1 Eutrema yunnanense
TAACTCAAACTAATGCAAGTTTAATGTGGCCGCCTCTATTTTTTGTTTAATGTGCGTTTATTGTGAATCCTATGACGTAAGTGCTGTTGTCATTTACATCATTTACGATAGTCTATAGATGATATCATATTCAGTTGGAATGGTTNGTTGGAATGGTTCTAGTATATATTTACAAATGAAAATACGTTTTGGTTATCGGATAAGTTGTAGAGTTAAAGCATTAAATGACTATAGTTGGTCATTTATTTGGAAAAATGATAGATGGCAGAATTATAAATAAGTTGAATCGTTTATTAATGTAAGATTTTAAAAGTAACGTGGATTCGCATATTTTTTTAATTAATAACATGTTATTTTAGTCCCTTATTAAACATTTTGGAACCACACATTTTATCCAAATAAATCCTCCATACGCTTAGTTATAGCAAATTCACTCAACTTAGATAGCATAGCACGCATCGTGCATACAAAATGTCGTTTAACCAGTATTAACTCAAAGACCTAATTTTAACAAGAAAAAAAAACTCAAGGTTAATATATGGAATTTTGTTGTATTCGTAGCTTAAAAATACTTTTTTACAAGATTTATAATTCTGAACTAACTATTCGGACAACGGTATTCATTTGTTTAATTGCAAGATTATTTTAAAAAATTATAAAAACTACTTTTTCCTCACTTATGTACATTAATATTATGAGGCATTTTATAAAGAGAAAAACTTTAAACAGAACTTATTTTGAAGGGAAGAAAACATTAAAGTTTGTAAAAACAAATCATTAAAACAAAAATATTGGAAATCATGAATTTCAAATCCACAACAAAAAAAAAACAGTCATAAGATTCCAATATTGAATTTAAATTTTATACAACACCAAAATCCTCATGAAAATCGATAAATGATCTCATTTTCAGTTATTTACTTTGGTTGTAAACTTTTTTAATAACCAGAAGAATCTCATGCTGAAACTCATAGTAATTCCTAAAATATGCAAAATTTGTTAAAAGTAAAAATACGAGTTTTGTAGCAGATAAAATGCTTGTTATAAACTTAGGTTGATATTTCAAAATTTTATAGTTTTTTTTTGGGTATGAATGTTAAGATTTTATACCATTTTCTGAGTTTTCCAAAAGAACTACAAACTAACCTATTAAAACACTACTGAAATAATAATTACAAACTCCCGAAGGAGAGATTACAACTGGAACGAGACGACAATACCTAGGAGGCAAAACAACCAAAATACAATTTAAGGAGAGAAGGAGAAACCATATGATCCTTCGAAGGGAAGGAGAGAAGTCGATTACGCATAGAGCGATCAATAGAAACTTTGATAGTGATAGCCGAGGTGGAAATTGTGGTGACAATCCTTGCATTACGCTCTCTCCAAATCGAATAGGCAACAAGTTGGAAGAAGCTTAGCAATAGAGATGTGAGCTGACCTTGGAGAACGCTGGATTTGGGAGATCCACGTTGGCACCAAGTGATGATCCGTGGGAGGAGCCACACTGATATTAGAAGCTAGACAGAGCCATATTTCCTTAGAGAATTCACACTCAAAGAATAAATGTTGATGAGATTCAATACCTGAGGCACAAAGAACACAATTTGCAGAAACCGACATTCCCCAATCTCTCAGTCGATCTCGTGTAGGAAGTCGACCAAGATAGACCAGCCATGGATGAAAGGAGAATCGCGGGACTGCTTCTTTGAACCAAACTGTCCGAGACCAAGCAACAGTAGGAGACTAGAGTCTTAGTTGATCCCAAGTACCTTTAGATGAGAATGAGTTGGTAAAAGCACCTGAAGGAGTCCTCCATAGAAAACGATCTATTCCCTCTGAATCTGCCGGAACAAGCTTGGAGGATAAAGAGATTTGGAGCTGCTCTATCTTATCAGATCTTGCAGCCCTAAAAAACCAGTGTCCATTCCTTACAGCCTCAAAAACCTTGGCGTCCTTATGGATACTCAATAGAGATGGACCAGATTTTCCTAAGAATTGAATTAAAGGTCCAAACTCTGTCCACGCATCAAACCAAAAGGAAGCTTTCCTTCCATCCTTGACTTCACATCTCAGAAAATGCAAGAGAGTAGGTTTCAGTCTTAATAAGCACCTCATATTCCAAGAAAAGTGCGAATAACGATCACGATACCAGGAATCGCGCGAGTGGGCTTACTCGTGGCGATTTCTTTCTTGCCAAAAAGTTTGAGAGTCAAAATCTAGATCTCGATCTCAGAGTTCCTCCGGCCACTGGATTGTGACGTCTCCGGTGGCGCGCGAGGATATCTGCTTTCGGATTTCGAGTGATGTAAGTGATCTCGTGTATAGATCCCGGAAGAAAACATTAATCCCTGCATAACATACAAAATAAAATAACTTACGTATAATGATCACAATTGTAAGTTCAAAATGGTAACATACGTAATAGTGTAAATGTATATATGTACCTGCAATAGCTCTATGAACGTTCATAGGAAGAAGACCTTCAAATGCAAATGGAAAGAGGCGCTGCATGACAACATGACAATCGTGACTTTTCATCCCAGAAAACTTCCCTTCTGAAATATCAACGCAATTACGAATGTTAGATGCGTATCCGTCTGGGAATTTGACACCGTGCTTAATCCAATCAAAGAACTCCTCCTTTGAAGTCGCATCCAACCAGAAAGCAGGGGGCAGTGATTTCCCGTTCGCCATAACATGCAACTCCTTACGGGAACAAATATCTGGAAAGTCCAATCTGACCTTCAAATTATCTTTAGTCTTTTGCACATTTAGAACAGTGTTCATGATGTTGTCAAACAAGTTCTTTTCAATGTGCATCACATCTAGATTATGGCGCAGCAAATGGTCCTTCCAATATGGCAAATCCCAGAAAATACTTTTTTTGTGCCAATTGTGGTACTCACCACAACCATTAACGGGATAATGGCCATTACCTCCACATGAAACTGTTATATCAGCACCAAAATCTCTCAACTGAGTCATAATATAATTCCCATCTAACTCAGGAGGTGGACCATCAAAAACTTTTTTGTTCTTTCTAAACAATGTTGTGCTCCGACGATATGGATGATCATGCGGTAAAAATGGTCGATGACAATCGAACCAAAAGGTCTTACGTCCGTTCTTCAATTGGAACGCATCAGTATTATCTTGACAATACGGACACGCCAGCCTTCCATGCGCCGACCATCCAGATAGCATACCGTATGCTGGAAAATCACTTATGGTCCACATAAGTACCGCGCGCATCATAAAATTATGTTGCAGGGAAACATCGAACGCTTCAACACCATTTTTCCACAACATTCTCAACTCATAAATTAATGGCTGCAAGAAAATATCAAGAAATCTCTTAGGATGCTCTGGACCGGGGACGAGGATCGTGAGGAACAAAAACTCTCGTTTCATGCACAAAGTTGGTGGCAAGTAGTAAGATGTGACGATTACTGGCCACAACGAATATTGCCTCCCATGCTTTCCAAAAGGGTTGATTCCATCCGTAGATAACCCGAGGTATACGTTCTTTGGCTCACATGCAAAACTAGGATAAACCTCTTGAAAATGTTTTCATGCTTCTGCATTTGAGGGATGCGCAATCTCTCCATCTGAGTTATGTTCTGCATGCCATCTCATAGGCCATGCCGTGCGCTCAGATTGATATAACCTCTTCAACTTATCAGCTAGGGGCAAATACCACATCCATTTATGTGGAACAAGTACTCTTCCATATGTATCCTGATACCGAGGTTTGTGACAAAAGCGATATTTCAACCGGTTTTCGTCCCTTCTCCAGTAGATCATACAGTTGTCGATGCAGACATCTATCATCTGATACGGTAATCCAAGACCAGCTACAAGCTTTTGAATCTCGTAGTATGAAGTCGGTGAAATATTATATTTATGTAAGATATCTCTCACAAAATCAGCTATCGCATCAACACAATCCTCGGCTAAGTTGAAATCCGTCTTTATAGTCATCAACCTGCTTGCAGTTGATAGAGGCGATATTCCATCTCTACATCCTTTGTATAATGGCTGCTTAGACGCATCTAACATATCAAAAAACTTTCGCGCTTCTAAATTTGGTTCCTTTATCATGTTACCATCCTCAACATGATACGATGCTATGTTTTCACGAAACACATCATTCACCATCTGAGTGTAACATGCATTTAGATCTATTTCCGGTGTTGGTTTCTCTAACCTATTACCCAAAGTACTACCAAACCTATCTGATGTGCTACCATAATTACCATAATATTGCACCATTAAATCAGTTTCTCTGTGGCTATACCAAATCTTGTAACCATGCATAAATCCAGTCCTATATAAGTTCTTTCTTACTTCCCTAACATAGACTAATCTATGATTCCGATATTTAGTACAAGAACAACATATATTACCGTATTCCGATGTCATGCTATTGTTTGACGCAAAGTTCATGAACTCCTCCACACCTTGTGCGAACGCATCCGTCGATTCCCCCGTCGCGGGATCACGCGAAGGTTTGTCCATTTACGATCGAAAATAAGACATTATTGTGTAATTTTTTTTCTTTGTGTTTGTTGTGAATGTTGTGAATGAGGGGAAGAAATATTTATTGTGAAATATTCAGCGATTTTCCACCGGATGTTTAAATCTCAAACCACTATATAACGGCTATTACAACATATATATATCCATCGGAAATCGGTCGAAAAGTTTCGACGGCTATATATCCCTCAGATTTTGGTCGGAATTTTCCCACCGATTTCCGACGGCCTTCAATACGTCGGGAATTTCCGACGAAATACTGAGGGAATACCGGCGATTATAAACTCGTCTGAATGTCGTAGGAAATTCTTCGGAAATTATCGAGGGATTTCCGACGGACCATAAACCATCGGGAATTTCCGACCAATTTTCGAGGGAATTATAATCGTCGGTATTCCCTCAGTATTTCGTCGGAAATTTCCGACGGATTGAAGCCCGTCGAAAATATCGTCAGAAATGCGGGTGTTTTCTTGTAGTGATCCGGGGTGGGTTTCTCTTCCGATTACGTTTTGGTGGCGATCACAGTTCTGCGGCGGCATCACGAGGCGGTTAGTGACTTGGCGGTGGTTCTCCTCCTAGATCTTTTTTTGGCAAGGTCGACTTCTAGGGTTTGCTCGGATCCAAATCCATGGTGGGGTTTGGCGGTGGGTGGGGTTACGGTTGGGGATCTCGCCGGATGTCGCCTCCTGTAGGTTCTGCTCGGGGACGGCGGATCTACGGACGACGGTGTTTTCCCGGTGGTTGCTCCCCTCTATCAAGCTTTTTCCACTCTTCTGGCGTGTTCTACGTGGTTGAGGTGAGATCGCATTCCCTTTGGTCTTCCTTGTTGACTTGTGTTCTTCGTCGGCTTGTTCTGGGTGGGCGGTGGTGGTCCTGTTCCCCGTCTGCGCCGGTAGTTCTCCTGTTTTCCGGCGTCTCTCTGTTCTCTGGTAAGTAAGCATCGACTTTGTGGTGGCTCTCGGTGGTGGTGTTGTGTTTCTCTTTAGCCTGGTGGTCTCGGGCGGTGGTGTTGTCAAGACTGGTGGTGGTTTTTTGGACTGGTGGTTGTTGCTTGCTGGTGGCGGCAGTTTCTCCGGTGGCTGGAGTTTTCTCCCAGTTCGTTCTATGGCGATGGTGGTCGGGTGCCATCGTCTTCTCCGGTGTAGTCCGGTCCGGCTGCGAGGCGGCGTAGTTTCTGGTGGCATCGATCTTCCTCTCCAATCTACCTGCTAGGGTTTCGTTTTTCTTCGGTTTGTCTCGGTTTGTTTCTCTGGTCTAGTTCGGCTTTCGTTACCTTTATGTAATTCTGTTTAGTTTCCTAACCAGACCCAATTTCGGATTTAACGCTGGTTTTAAATTTATGTACCTAAGAAAAAAAAAACCAAAATTTTTTTTAATACGAACAAGTTCAAAAAATAATAACGATCACGATAACATGCATAGCTCAGAGTAAACACATATGTGATGGATATTAGGATATACGTAAATTGGTATCTTATTACAAAAAGAAAGGTGGAATCCTCATCCTACACACCATAATATCTATGATTAGACAATCCTCCCGGAACAAATGCTTGATCCCATGAATAGACGGATAAAATATAATCAAATCCAAATTGTTTATGTCTATAAGCATCTATATAAATTTGACTAAATAGGGCGACATACTTATTTTGAATGTTGACAGAATAATTAAGTTTTTTAGTGACACACCACTTGGCACTTGCTAATTTAATTGAACGTTTAGAAGAGTTTGATTAAAAAGGCTTAAGATTGTTATGGAAACAAGTGGGGGGCCATGTCAAACGCACTTTGCTAAGATATACTCTCTTCATTATTCGATTTTGTTTAGCTAATAATTCTTGATTACAATTACATCATTCTGATCCGATGTTAAGAGGTGAATATTACCAAGGGAATTTTAAAAATGATTAATTGTGTGATTGGAGTAGCCTGACTTTATTAGCATTGGCTTTTTAAAGAGGGATTTTTTTTCAACTAATAAATAAGTCGAATACATCAATAGTTTTCAATTGCCAACTAAAAATGTCGTCGCGATATATATCTTTTATTAAGCCATGAAGTGTTTTTCTTGTCGGTTTCTAAATATGAACATATTATTTGTGGATATGGAATCGCACACCTACTTTTTTGTAGGAATTTTTAGGGAATAACTTTTGATGGGTTAGTTTCTATCTATGAATCAAAGATGTAATATGGATATAAACTCGACGAATTGGATTAATTGTTGAATCAATGAGGAGCGTTTATAAGTAAGGAAATCTCAAGGAGATTTTACAAGTATTCGATATATTTAGCTAGAAAGAAATTGTCTCTAAACCTAAGTCTCGGTCTCTTCTTATAGTAGTCGTGGGGTCGTCTTTCTCCGGATATCGCGCACGTCGCGTATCCCGGAGATCGAAGAACCGCCCTTGACTTCTTCCTCGCGAGCCGGATGTTTGGCTTATTCTAGATTGGGCGTGGATATCTCGCGGGCCGATGAGTGGGCCATCTTTATAGGTTTACATATTGTTTAATTGTTATCGGGCCCTTAATGGGCCAGATCTCGTAGGTCGAGATCTGGTACCAACAATTGCTCCCATCCCATTAAGTTAATATTTGCTTAATGGGCGGTAGAAATCCAATAGGCGTTCGATCCGCGGTAGAGATCTCAATTTTACCGAGATTTTTTTTGGATTGGACGGCCAAGATTCGGGGAGAGGAACATGTTCCGCGATTCCTGGGAAAAGGTAATTATTACGGGTTTTGGGATTGTACGGCCGAGATTTGGGGAGATGAAAGATCTTCGCGATCTTAACGGCTGGGGTTCGTCCCCCTTATAAGTCTGACTCTGTGTTTTCCCAATAAACCACGATCACCCCGACTAAGGTAACTTCTCACTTCCTTCTTCTTTCTTCTGCGATTTTCTAGGTTTAGGAAATATAGGTTTTTTTTTTATTCACCGAAGCCTAGGATCTTTTTCGTTTTCGACTTTTATATTGAACCTTATGGCCGATTCGAAATTTGTCCCGGCGCATCCAGACGAGCTCTTCGGTCCGCACTGGAGAACGACGACGACTATTGTGAATCTCCGGCAAGTTTATAGCGTCCCCAGGGATGTCGAACTCGTCGTCCCATCGGAGCATGAGACGCCGAAGAGGTGTAGGCCGGGGTTCTGCTGCACCTAGGTAACCCTGTTCGAGAAGTGCGGATTGTTTTTCCCTATACCCTCCTTCCTGCTTGAGCTTCTCGCGGAGACCCAGCTCTGCTTTTCGCAGATGATGCCGAACTTTGTTCGGCAAGTTATTGCTCTCGCCGTCCGAGCTCACGAGGAGGGGATCTTGCTCTGTGTGAGAGATGTGCTTCATCTGTGTTCGGTGAAGCATAATCCCGGGTTCCCAGGAACATATTATCTTTCCCCGAGTACTAACCGTAAGGTTATTAACGGGATTTCGGGCAAGGATGACTGGCGAAGTAAGACGATCTTGTTTCGGATCAACCAGGCCTCGATAGGGGACTTCGATATCTCCAGGCTCTCGAACCGATGGGCTGTAGCAGCTGGTTAGATACGAGCTCCAGAGTTTGCAGCTTCTGTTTAGATCTCGAGTAAATGTTTTTTATATTTTTTAAATCCGTATTTTTTATTTTCCTTTGCTTTCGCGTTTTGCAGTTACTCCGAAGAAGTCGCCTTTTACAGACGAGCTTAGGGCACTTGTCTCCCACCTGCGAAATCAAGGGATTGAGTGGGATTCGTTTACGAGGCGTAGGATTGATCGAGCTCTCGGACGAATTAATCAAGCGGCCCATACTACCGGACCATCTCGACAGCCCCCTCCGTTGCGAAGTAAGTACGCTTTCTGGTACGAGTTTCAGTTTTTAGTTCGATATCGACTGTTTATTCTTTAACAGTGCTTGTCGCTATTTTAGTTGAACCAGATAGGGTTCGGACAATCCCGACCCCGGCCTCCCGACCTGCGCCAGACACAAGTTTGTCCACCAGTACCGTACCACCTCTAGTCATGTCCAGACGTTCGAGCTATCGCAGCCGAGTTCCGACCACTCCCAGCGTCTCTGCCAGTCGAGTTCGTTCCGGCGATATCACTGCGGCAGTAAATGAAGCTTTGAGCGCACCGGTTCGGGCGGGGCCGTCGGAACAGCCCGCAATCATGGCATCGATTGGGTCTGGCGAGGCCCAGAGACATGGTCCCGTTCAGCCGGTCGCCCAGGGTATCGTAGACCCTGCCGTAGACCCCGTCATGGACCCTATTCCCGTCAGCTCGAAATCGAACGGGTCTAGTGCTGCCACGACCTCCCGTCGCCCCGAGACGCCGCGTTCTGTACGGTCTTCGCACCCCTCTGGGTCATCGCATCCCCAAGCAAAGCGGCAGAGGAGCGAACCCGCAGGGTCTCGTGATTCCGAAGGCCGTCGTGGGCCCGACTCAAACAATGGCTCTTCGGCGAGCCGTCCATTCCACTGGGCGTTCAAGCACGCTAGGGATTCTCCTATCACCGAGGATCCAGAAGGTATGGCGACGCTGTTTCGCCATTGCAAGGCTGCTGGGTGTCAGCTTCCCTCCTTGAGGAATATGTCCGAGAGGGAGGCCTATCTGGACATGTGCGCCACAAATGGGAATGTATGTCTTTTTTTTTTTACTTTTCCCTTAGTGATTTTAGTGTCCATGTTGACACACTGGTTTTGTTTTGTCCAGGCGCTGGCGGCGCAGAACAAGGTGGTTGCTCTCTTCGAACAGCGGGTTCGGGATGCCCCGCAGCCCGAAGAGGTCGAGAAGGCGAAGCAAGTGGTGGCGGGTTTGAGCGCCGAGGTCCAGACTCTTCGAGCCCGAGATGTTGAAAGGGCTTCCGATTTGGCCAGGATTCCTGTCATGGAGGCTCGCAATGCCGACCTTGAGGCTGCTTCGGAGTCGTTGTCTTGGAAAGTCCAAGCGACGGAGAATCATCTCGTCGCACTCCGGAATGAGAATAAGTCTGCGCTGGAACAGGTCGCCCAATTGTCTCAAGAGAAGCTGGAATTGGTCGCAGCCCGAGACAAAGAGATACGTCAGGCGGCCCGGACAGCTCGGAGGAAACTGTCTGCGAAGTATGCGGAATTTCTTGGGAAGATTAAAGAGAAGTGGCTTCTGAAGAAGGCAGAGACCGAGGCCGAGATAGATCTGCAAGAGGTGATCGCCAACCTCGACCTTCTGGGAGAGCTGGAACGAGGGGATACTACCGTGGAGGTTGAAATCCCTAAAGTTAAGCAGACGAGAGAGGAGTTCGAGGCGGCTTTCACGGCGGCTCAAGTGTCCGACTTCTCCCTTGGGAAGCTCGATATCCCGGCTGTCTCGGAAGATTCGGTGGCTCTAATGGAGGTCGATACTGAGTCTCAAGTTTTGGTAGGACTAGACCAGTTTGGTACGAATGTTGAGATGACGGAGGGCTCGGCGGCACGGTTGGCTGAAGAGGAGGTGGCGGCGGACGCCTTCGTAGAAGATTAGGCTGTTTGCCTTAGTCCCTTTTTTTTTTTTTGGAGTCTCGAGTATTGTGCCTTGGCCGAGAGGTTTTAATCCGGTACTGCGTTAGTTTTAGAATCTTTTGGTGATCCGAACACACTGCCTTGGCCGGGAGGTTTTAATCCGACGTCTTTATTGGTTTTATGAAGTTTCCAAATTTTCTTTTAAGTAAAAGACTTCAATATCCTTTTTCTTAGTAAGATCCCTGTTTCAATAAAATTTCCGAATTCTCCTAAGTAAGGGGCTTCGGAGTCTTTTGCCTTAGTAGAAATTTGTCTTAGCAAATTTGAGATTTGTTGTCACTTCGGGTAAGGGTTTTTTGCCTTAGCGAAGTGTGTTGTGATTTCATACCGCGGAGCTCGAGTTCGCCATAACGAAGTGTTTTGCCTTAGCGGATTTTATCTCTTGAGTCTTTACATTCGTCGCTGCTTCGACTTGTTTCGTCGAGGTATGACTTCGTAAAGGGGCTTGTCGCCTTAGCGAAGTGTTTCTGTTCACCAAGATTTAGGTTTTGTTTTTGATTTGATTCCTTTTTGGTGAAGCGTGTACTTCGAGGTTCGAGAAATTTTCTTTTGGGTTGTTCGAAGGTGTTGTCGACTTCGAGACCTTATCGAAGTTAGAGCTCGTTGTTTTGGATTTAGGTCGTATCGACGTGGTCTCTTGACCGCATTCGTTTGAACTTTTGCGAGAGTGGGCGGTTAGGTGGACTGCGAGGCGCTTTTACCGCGAAGTTTCGCCCTGTCGTTTTAGTTCGTGATGCGAGGTTGCGAGACTTTAGTGATACGAGAGCTAAATAGTGTTTTACTCGGAAAACATGCGGAACGAATGCCTAGGTGAAAATATTTCTTTATTCACCTGGGCTCGCTGAAAAGCGAGCGAGTTATATCGTACAGTGATAGTAGATATTTTTGGTGGCTGCGCTCGCGGGTCGAGCTGCCTACGTACCCTGTCAAGGGATCAAGCCTTTACGTAGTTCGATTATTATGCGTACTCAGTCGTGATATCGTTTTAGATTCATGGAATTCCAAGATCTTTTTTCTGGTACGACGTTTTTGACTTTTGCGAGCTTGTAGACGCCGTTGCGTACTACTTCGATGACGCGGTAGGGACCTTCCTAGTTGGTCCCTAGTATTCCGGCACCTCGCTCTTCTGTATTTTCGTATACCTTTCGCAAGACTATGTCGCATACTTCGAAACTCCTGTGTTTAACGTTGGAGTTATAGTAGCGGGCGGCGGCTTGCTGGTAGTTTTGGATTCTGATCAATGCTTGGTCTCGACGTTCGTCGATGAAGTCCAACTGATCTCGTAACATTTCTTCATTGAATTCGCTGTTCGATGGACATAGAGTTCGCCTGGGGCTTGGTATCGAGACTTCGGCTGGGACTATTGCCTCCATCCCGTATGCTAGTGAAAATGGTGTTTCGTGTGTAGCTCGATGGGGAGTGGTGCGGCATGCCCAGAGGACCCCGGGGAGGTCATCTGCCCATCTTTATTTTCTTGAGTCAAGTCTTTTCTTGAGGTTACTCAAGATCGTTTTGTTCGCGGCTTCGACGTGGCCATTTGCCTGAGGGTATCTCGGGGTCGAGGTGGTTAGGCGGATTTTCCACTTGGTGCAGAAGGCTCTGAAGCTTCGAGATATGAACTGGGATCCATTGTCGGTCACGATTTCCTATAGAATTCCGTGTCGACATACGATGTTTTTCCAGACAAAATGGTTCACTTCGACTTGTGTGGTTTGCTGGAGGGCTCCCGCCTCGACCCATTTGGTGAAGAAATCGGTAAGGACTAGTAGAAAACGGAGTTTCTTCCGCCCTGATTCGACGAGCGGTCCTACGATATCCATAGACCATCGCATGAATGGGTATGGGACCGAGAGCGAGGAGAGTGTCTCGGTAGGTTGGTGGATGCTTGGGGCATGTCTTTGGCATTTGTCGCATTTATTTGAATATTTCTCGCAGTCCGCGACGATGGTCGGCCAAAAATAGTCGTGCCGTTTTATTCTGACGGCGAGCCCGCGGCCTCCGGAGTGGCTTCCGCAGTGGCCGTCGTGCATCTCACCCATTATTGCAAGGGCTTCTATGCCGTAGACGCAGAAGAGATTCGGTTCGGAAACACTCCGCTTGTAGAGCTTGTCGTTTATTACTCAATAGCGCGAGCTCTGTGCTTTCAGTTTTCGGGCTACCCATTTCTCGGGTGGTACGGTCCCGTTTGTAATGTATCGGATGATCGGTGTTCTCCAATCTGGTTTCCGGATGAATTCGTCCGACTCCGGATTGCCGGTAGTTGCTGGGGCGACGATTTGGGTTCGACTGGTATGTCGGGACCGTGCTCGCCTATGCCTACGTGGTCGTCTTCGTCTTCCGGGGATACTGCGGGATCGGGTTCGTGTTCCTCCGCATCGAAGAAGACTTGATCGGTCTCCATGTCTACGGGCTCAGCTGTTATTTCGTTTATAGTGAGAGCTTTGAAGGTGATCTCGATGCTCGGTTTTTCGATTCCTTCGACGGGAATTATTCTTTTAACTAGCGGATCAGAGGTCGAGGCGAGGGCGGCGAGCGCATCAGCCGAAGTATTTTCACCTCTCAGGATCCTTGTTAGTTCAAATTTGTCGAGCTGTTGTGATAATCCGCGAACTGAAAGCATCGAGGGGTTGATTCTTGTTGGTTCTGAATGGCTTGGATCCATTTCGCTGCTCGTTAGATCGAAGATCTGATTCTTGTGTTTAGAAAGCTATATGCTCTTCCCCACAGACGGCGCCAAAATGTGGATACGGAATCGCACACCTAGTTTTTTGTAGGAATTTTTAGGGAAGAACTTTTGATGGGTTAGTTTCTATCTATGAATCAAAGATGTAATTTGGATATAAACTCGACGAATTTGATTAATTGTTGAATCAATGAGGAGCGTTTACAAGTAAGGAAATCTCAAAGAGATTTTACAAGTATTCGGTATATTTAGCTAAAAAGGAATTGTCTCTAAACCTAAGTCTCGGTATGTTGTGAACTTGAATTTTAAAAATTCTTATATATAGGTGCAGCGAATTTGAAATTAAAACAAATTTATTATATACATGCGGATTAGATCGTTCAAATATAAATAGTAGTTTGATGCATGATGTAGGCATGACCAAAATAGAACCGTAACCGTATTTTGGACCGTAACCGTACCGTTTTCAAACCGTAATAGACCGTAACCGTGTCAGACGGTTAAAAACCGTAACCGTTAACCGTAAAAATATATTAGTTATGGTTAAAAAAATTATTAATCGTAACCGTTAATTAACCGTAACCGTATCAAAACCGTTGGTTAACTGCAAGGTTAAACCGTAAAATTTTAACCGTAACCGTTTTAAAAATAAAATTATATATACTAATAATTATAATTAGTTCTGTAAAATTAAAAATTCAAAGAAAATTATATATAATCAATTTATCAATAGCAAATGCAAATCTAACAAATAGAAATATTAATTAAAACTTAAATGTGCTAGACTAAATAATATTTTTCTAACAAATATAAAAAACATATATTAACAAAACAGTTTTATGAAGAAATATACTCCCTCTGTTTCACAATGTTTGATTTTATGAATATTGCACATGAAATAAGAAGCAATAAATGCTCAATTATTTGTTGTTTTATTTCTATAAAAGAGTTTATTATCTTCTTCTCGATTACATTTTTCTCTCACGTTTTTAACAAAAAATACTCAATAACCATAAAAGATTTAAGCAAAACAAGAAAAAATACATAGAAAAACAAAGGAAAAATATAAACAAACCAACAAAAAATTAGAAAAGAATATTAATAATTTTTTTATTTTTTATTATTCTAGTTTATCAAATGACATTAACCATTTATTGTCATCAGGTAACCGTAACCGTATCTAACCGTAAGCGTATTAACCGGACTCGTATTTAACCATAACTGTTTTAACCGTATATTAAACGGTTAAGGTTAAAGTTATAAAAAAATCTAGTCGTAACCGATGGTTAAATAACCTTAACCGTATGAACCGTAACCGTGGTCATGCTTAGCAGGATGGATGATATATTATTATTTATAAAATGTTAATTTCCTTTTTCAACATAAACTGTTAACTTTTTTTTTTGTCGTCCATAAACTGTTAACTTTAGAAATAGGATACTAGCATTTAGTAGTATAAACACAAACTAGTATGCTTAAAAAAATTTTGGTTTGTGGATTAATGCTTTGGATTTGGTTTCTGTTTTATTAATCTGACTGGTCATTTGTGATGCTGTGTCAATGACAAATGAATGAATGATATCTCTTTATAAAATGAATGAATGATATAAGTGGGGTTAAGACTTAAGAGCAAATGATTAGCGGTAATATACAATTATACATAGCAAAAATCATTACTAACTACACAAAATATACCCTATCACATCACCATATATGCAGACTATATAAATGCATTTTTAACTACACGAAGTATATGGTTACCATGGTGATATGTACGAACTATCAGTGGTTATATCGCCAACTACATGTACAAAATAAATGCATCTTTAACTACACGAAGTATATAAATACATCTTTAACTATACGAAGTATATAAATACATCTTTAACTACACGAAGTATATGGTTACCATAAGCCTCATTTGTGTAATCGGAATAGTGTAACCAACGATGGAATCCGGTACCGTCGTCATTCTCATGGCCTTCATCTTCCGATCAACCTCACAAAGAAGAGCAATTCTATATCCATCGTGGCTCATTTGGATTCCTATCTTCCATCCCGAACCGCGTTCTCTCGCCGCTGCTTCAACCACCTCCACATCTCCTTCCTACCCACTCTTCTCTAGCTTAATTAGCCGCGTAACCCAACCCTTGTCGCACAAACACATCTTTTCTTTGGACGAGTCACACAAGTTTGGGAGAAGACCATGAATCCTCATACGCCGCCAGACCGGATCCTCCGGCGCACGGTGGTACTGAACTGATACGGCAAGGCTTTATGGGGAAGAGATCCGGTCGATGAGAAAGATGTGCAAGATAGAGAGATGAGAAGCGGAGTCGCACAAGTTTGGGAGAAAATTGCGAGCCCGAATAGCGTGGATGGTTGCGGTTGCCGGAAAGATGTGTTTGTGCGACAAGGGTTGGGTTACATGGCTAAACTGGAGAAGAGTGGGTGGGAAGGAGATGTGGAGATGGTTAAAGCAGCGGCGAAGGGGAGTGGCGGCGCGAGGAGAAACGTGCGGCGAGAGAAGTCGGTCCGGGATGGAAGATTGGAATCAGAATGAGCCACGATGGATACAAAATTGTTCTTCCTTGTGAGGTTGATCGGAAGATGAAGGCCATGAGAACGGCGACGGTACCGGATTCCGTCGTTGATTACACTATTTCGATTACGCAAATGAGGCTTATGGTAACCATATACTTCGTGTAGTTAAAGATATATTTATATACTTCGTGTAGTTAAAGATGCAATTATTTTGTACATGTAGTTGATGACATAACTACTGATAGTTCGTATATGTCACCATGGTAACCATATATTTCGTCTAGTTAAAGATGCATTTATATAGTCTATATGTGTGGTTATATGATATGATATATTTCGTGTAGCTAACAATGATTTTTTTTTTATATATACACGTTCATGAAAGAGATGAAAAAAAAAACGGATAATTATGAACAAATAAAATTAAAAAGAGAAAATGAAAAGAGAGAGAGATTAGAAAATTAAGCCGCCATTTCCACTTCTCACTCCCACTTTCCACGTCTCTTTTATGGCCAAGTTCGATATCAATGCTCGTCTTAATCACGATGGCGAATTCAGAAATAATTTTTACTGAGAACATAAATATTAAATTAATTAATAAAAAATAAAATATTAAAATATAGTTTTACATAAAAAATACGAAATAAAATATTTATGTGTGTTTAAGTGATTTAGTTAAGAAAATAAAAATAATTTTAAAGATTTGAGTTGTTTTTATTTTTATTTATGTTAAATAGATAGTTTTAATTTATTATTTTGGGTTTTGTCTAAATTTTTTAATAAGTTAATTGAACAATAAAAAGAACGGAGGTATAATCTTAAAATTTTATAGGTGCACAATTTGAATTATCTAAAAATTACACTAATGTTTAAAAAAACAATGGGTCCATGTGCACCCACTCCCACCTCTCTAGCTTCCCCCTGTTAATCACCCATTAATATTCTCACATCATTACATCGAAAAAGCATTATTTCGTAATTATAATACTACTAAATTTATTCTAATTCCCTTGTTGATTTCCTCTCTGATTCTCATTTCCCTAAGTAAACTTGTTAAACAATGGTTTAAAATATTTTTAATTAAAAAATTAAGTAAAGGAGAAGAAGAATTAAGAATAATCTAGTTGAACAGAAAAAAGAATAATCTCAACCTTTCATTTTTTTTGTGCGTGTAAATCTTACTATATAAATTTCTTCTAGATTCCTCCTAAAAAAGGAAAACAAAATTCTTCTAGATACGTTCATTTGTTTACTGCAAAATTCACTAAATAAATTAATATATTCCAAGTTGAGCAAAACAAAATTAATATATTCCAAAAAAGAATATTGTGAAAATGAGAAAAATTAATAAAGAATTACTCTCTCTGTTTCATAAAAAAATATCATTTTGATACATTTCACACATATTAAGAAAATTATTAAAAATTTCATATTACCCCTTATTAATACATTAAACATTTTTTTTCTTTCTAATTAATACATTAAAATAATAAAATTAAAACTGTATTTTTGTTCAAAATTATGCATTGATAACATAAAACAAAAATAAAACTTTAAAATGAAACTCTTCCGTGAAATGAAAGAAGTAATATATATATAATATATAGGGTCCTATATATTAACTCTCTCGAGTGATGGTAGATATCTTAACGGCCTAAAACCAAATTAATTATTATACAAATACAAGCAAAAGTCATTTTCAAAACCTTTTAAAATATCTCCCTTTAAAAAAAAAAAAATCTCAAAATTTGAATGCTCCTATATAGCTTCTGAAGCCAACAAAAGATAAAATAAAACTCAGTCATAGCTACTCTGTTCTTTGCTTATATCTCACGTTATTCAATATACTATACTTTATAAAATAAAACAAAATCCTATGTCCTCGGAAAATCTGCTGACTTTTTATTGTAACAGTGAACAGTCACTCCTTTGGCTATATAAAACCCTAGCTACTTCACACTTGTTCTCAATTCTCCACCTCTCTCTCTTCTTTCTTTCTCTCTCTCTCTCTGTTTTAATAGATAAAAAAAAAACAGAGAATATGACGGTGGTTGTGGAGATTAGAGAATACGACCCGAGTAAGGACTTAGCCACCGTGGAAGACGTTGAGCGGCGGTGCGAAGTTGGCCCAACCGGAAAACTCTCTCTCTTCACTGATCTCTTAGGTGACCCAATTTGCCGTGTCCGACATTCACCTTCTTATCTCATGCTGGTAAAATCACTCAACCTCCAAAATATTATTAAAACAAAATTGGTCCATTATCCTTAAATTTTGGTTATTCAAGTTAAAACTCGTTTCTTTTTTTCATCCAACAATATAAAAAGATAAGCTTCGTAATCACTTATCACGAAGAATTCTTAATTTCTTTTATAATGATGAAGCAAATATATATTATCAAACCAAGTTGCTTTGGCCACGTGGTAAGGAGATTCACTTTGGTCACAGTGGATTTAACATAGTTTCTTTTGGCCTATAGAGATTAGTAGGGTGTGTAGCAAACTCCCGGATTATCATCAGTTACAAAACATAGATAATGATTAGGCAAAAGATATGAACTAACTATTTTTTGTTTTTTGTTTTTTGTTGTTGTTTAATTAATTAATTAATTAATGGGAAAATAACCGTTTTGTAAAATTTGGAAATCGAAACAGGTGGCAGAGATTGTTACGGAAGAGAAGAAGGAGTTAGTTGGAATGATTCGAGGATGTATTAAAACCGTTACATGTGGTAGCAAAACACTCGATTTAACACATAAATCTGAAAACGACGTCGTTANCATCTCTACATCCTTTGTATAATGGCTGCTTAGAAGCATCTAGCATATCAAAAAACTTTCGCGCTTCTAAATTTGGTTCCTTTATCATGTTACCATCCTCAACATGATATGATGCTATGTTTTCACGAAACGCATCATTCACCATCTGAGTGTAACATGCGTTTAGATCTACTTCCGGTGTTGGTTTCTCTAACCTATTACCCAAAGTACTACCAAACCTATCTGATGTGCTACCATAATTACCATAATATTGCACCATTAAATCAGTTTCTCCGTGGCTATACCAAATCTTGTAACCATGCATAAATCCAATCCTATATAAGTTCTTTCTTACTTCCCTAACATAGACTAATCTATGATTCCAACATTTAGTACAAGGACAACATATATTACCGTATTCCGATGTCATGCTATTGTTTGACGCAAAGTTCATGAACTCCTCCACACCTTGTGCGAACTCATCCGTCGCGGGATCACGCGAAGGTTTGTCCATCTACGATCGAAAATAAGACATTATTGTGTAATTTTTTTCTTTGTGTTTGTTGTGAATGTTGTGAATGAGGGGAAGAAATATTTATAGAGAAATATTCAGCGATTTTCCGACGGATTTCCGACGGATGTTTAAATTACAAACGACTATATAACGGCTACTACAACAGATATATATCCGTCGGAAATCGGTCGAAAAGTTTCGACGGCTATATATCCCTCAGATTTCGGTCGAAATTTCCCCACCGATTTCCGACGGCCTTCAATACGTCGGGAATTTCCGACGAAATACTGAGGGAATACCGGCGATTATAAACTCGTCTGAATGTCGTTGGAAATTTTTAAGAAATTACCGAGGGATTTCCGACGGACCATAAACCATTGGGAATTTCCGACCGATTTTTGAAGGAATTATAATCGTCGGTATTCCCTCAGTATTTCGTCGGAAATTTCCGACGGATTGAATCCCGTCGAAAATGTCGTCGGAAATGCGGGTGTTTTCTTGTAGTGATCCGTGGTGGGTTTCTCTTCCGATTACGTTTTGGTGGCGATCACAATTCTGCGACGGCATCACGAGGCGGTTAGTGGTTCCGGTGGTGGTTCCTGCTCCAGCTCTGTGAGGACGTGACTTGGCGGTGGTTCTCCTCCTAGGTCTTTTTTCGGCAAGGTCGACTTCTAGGGTTTGCTCGGATCCGAATCCATGGTGGGGTTTGGCGGTGGGTGGGCTTACGGTTGGGTCTCTCGCCGGATGTCGCCTCCTGTAGGTTCCGCTCGGGAACGGCAGATCTACGGACGACGGTGTTTTCCCGGTGGTTGCTCCCCTCTATCAAGCTTTTTCCACTCTTCTGGCGTGTTCTACGTGGTTGAGGTGAGATCGCATTCCCTTTGGTATTCCTTGTTGCCTTGTGTTCTTCGTCGGCTTGTTCTGGGTGGGCGGTGGTGGTCATGTTCCCCGTCTGCGCCGTTAGTTCTCCTGTTTTCCGGCGTCTCTCTGTTCTCTGGTAAGCAAGCATCGACTTTGTGGTGGCTCTCGGGTGTAGTCTGGTCCGGCTGCGAGGCGGCGCAGTTTCTGGTGGCATCGATCTTCCTCTCCAATCTGCCTGCTAGGGTTTCGTTTTTCTTCGGTTTGTCTCGGTTTGTTTCTCCGGTCCAGTTCGGCTTTCGTTACCTTTATGTAATTTTGTTTAGTTTCCTAACCAGACCCAATTTCGGATTTAAAGCTGGTTTTAAATTTCTGTACCTAAGAAAAAAAAAACCAAAATTTTTTTTAATACGAACAAGTTCAAAAAATAATAACGATCACGATAACATGCATGCATAGCTCAGAGTAAACAAATATGTGATGGATATTAGGATATACGTAAATTGGTATCTTATTACAAAAAGAAAGGTGGAATCCTCATCCTACACACCATAATATCTATGATTAGACAACCCTCCCGGAACAAATGCTTGATCCCATGAATAGACGGATAAAATATAATCAAATCCAAATTGTTTATGTCTATAAGCATCTATATAAATTTGACTAAATATGGCGACATACTTATTTTGAATGTTGACAGAATAATTAAGTTTTTTAGTGACACCACTTGGCACTTGCAAATTTAATTGAACGTTTAGAAGAGTTTGATTAAAAAGGCTTAAGATTGTTATGGAAACAAGTGGGGGGCCATGTCAAACGCACTTTGCTAAGATATACTCTCTTCATTATTCTATTTTGTTTAGCTAATAATTCTTGATTACAATTACATCATTCTGATCCGATGTTAAGAGGTGAATATTACCAAGGGAATTTAAAAATGATTAATTGTGTCATTGGAGTAGCCTGACTTTATTAGCATTGGCTTTTTAAAGAGGGATTTTTTTTCAACTAATAAATAAGTCGAATACATCAATAGTTTTCAGTTGCCAACTAAAAATGTCGTCGCGATATATATCTTTTATTAAGCCATGAAGTGTTTTTCTTGTCGGTTTCTAAATATGAATATATTATTTGTGAATATAGAATCGCACACCTAGTTTTTTGTAGGAATTTTTAAGGAAAAACTTTTAATGGACTAGTTTTTATCTATGAATCAAAGATGTAATTTGGATATAAACTCGACGAATTGGATTAATGGTTGAATCAATGAGGAGCGTTTACAAGTAAGGAAATCTCAAGAAGATTTTACAAGTATTCGGTATATCTAGCTAGAAAGGAATTGTCTCTAAACCTAAGTCTCGGTCTCTTCTTAATTATAGTCGTCGTCGGGTCGTCTTTCTCCGGATATCGCGCACTTCGCGTATCCCGGGGATCGAGGAACCGCCCTTGACTTCTTCCTCGCGAGCTGGATGTTTGGCTTATTCTAGATCGGGCGTGGATAGCTCGCGGGCCGATGAGTGAGCCATCTTTATAGGTTTAGAGATTGTTTAATTGTTATCGGGCCCTTAATGGGCCAGATCTCGTAGGTCGAGATCTGGTACCAACAATTGCCCCCCCAGCCCATTAAGTTAATATTTGCTTAATGGGCGGTAGAAATCCAATCGGCGTTCGATCCGCGGTAGAGATCTCGATTTTACCGAGATTTTTTTTGGATTGGACAGCCGAGATTCGGGGAGAGGAACAGATTCCGCGATTCCCGGGAAAAGGTAATTATCACGGGTTTTGGGATTGTACGGCCGAGATTTGGGGAGATGAAAGATCTTCGCGATCTTAACGGCTGGGGTTCGTCCCCTTTATAAGTATGACTCTGTGTTTTCCCAATAAACCACGATCACCCCAACTAAGGTAACTTCTCACTTCCTTCTTCTTTCTTCTGCGATTTTCTGGGTTTAGGAAATATATGTTTTTTTTTATTCACCGAAGCCTAGATTCTTTTTCGTTTTCGACTTTTATATTGAACCTTATGGCCGATTCAAAATTTGTCTCGGCGCATCCAGACGAGCTCTTCGGTCCGCACTGGAGAACGACGACGACCCGACAGACTATTGTGAATCTCCGGCAAGTTTATAACGTCCCCAGGGATGTCGAACTCGTCGTCCCATCGGAGCATGAGACGCCGGAGAGGTGTAGGCCGGGGTTCTGCTGCACCTATGTAACCCTGTTCGAGAAGTGCGGATTGTTTTTCCCGATACCCTCCTTCCTGCTTGAGCTTCTCGCGGAGACCCAGCTCTGCCTTTCGCAGATGATGTCGAACTTTGTTCGGCATGTTATTGCTCTCGCTGTCCGAGCTCACGAGGAGGGGATCTTGCTCTGTGTGAGAGATGTGCTTCATCTGTGTTCGGTGAAGCATAATCCCGGGTTCCCAGGATCATATTATCTTTCCCCGAGGACTAACCGTAAGGTTATTAACGGGATTCCGGGCAAAGATGACTGGCGAAGTAAGACGATCTTGTTTCGGATCAACCAGGCCTCGATAGGGGACTTCGATATCTCCAGGCTCCCGAACCGATGGGCTGTAGCAGCTGGTTAGATACGAGCTCCAGAGTTCGCAGCTTCTGTTTAGATCTCGAGTAAATGTTTTTTATATTTTTTAAATCCGTATTTTTGATTTTCCTTTGCTTTCGCGTTTTGCAGTTACTTCGAAGAAGTCGCCTTTTACAGACGAGCTTAGGGCACTTGTCTCCCACCTGCGAAATCAAGGGATCGAGTGGGATTCGTTTACGAGGTGTAGGATTGATCGAGCTCTCGGACGAATTCATCAAGCGGCCCATACTACCGGACCGTCTCGACAGCCCCCTCCGTTGCGAAGTAAGTACGCTTTCTGGTACGAGTTTCTGCTTTTAGTTCGATATCGACTGTTTATTCTTTAACAGTGCTTGTCGCTATTTCAGTTGAACCAGATAAGGTTCGGACAATCCCGACCCCGGCCTCCCGACCTGCGCCAGACACTAGTTTGTCCACCAGTACCGTACCACCTCTAGTCATGTCCAGACGTTCGAGCTATCGCAGCCGAGTTCCGACCACTCCCATCGTCTCTGCTAGTCGAGTCCGTTCCGGCGATATCGCTGCGGTGGTAAATGAAGCTTTGAGCGCACCGGTTCGGGCGGGGCCGTCAGAACAGCCCGCAATCGTGGCATCGATTGGGTCTGGCGAGGCCCGGAGACATGGTCCCGTTCAGTCGGTCGCCCAGGGTATCGTAGACCCTACCGTAGACCCGGTCATGGACCCTATTCCCGTCAGCTCGAAATTGAACTGGTCTAGCGCTGCCACGACCTCCCGTCGCCCCGAGACGCCGCGTTCTGTATGGTCTTCGCACCCCTCTGGGTCATCACATCCCCAAGCAAAGCGGCAGAGGAGCGAGCCCACGGGGTCTCGTGATTCCGAAGGCCGTCGTGGGCCCGACTCAAACAATGTCTCTTTGGCGAGCCTGCCATTCCACTGGGCGTTCAAGCACGCTAGGGATTCTCCTATCACCGAGGATCCAGAAGGTATGGTGACACTGTTTCGCCATTGCAAGGCCGCTGGGTGTCAGCTTCCCTCGTTGAGGAATATGTCCGAGAGGGAGGCCTATCTGGACATGTGCGCCGCAAATGGGAATGTATGTCTTTTTTTTTTACTTTTACCTTAGTGATTTTAGTGTCCATGTTGACACACTGGTTTTGTTTTGTCCAGGAGCTGGAGGCGCAGAACAAGGTGGTTGCTCTCTTCGAACAGCGGGTTCGGGATGCCCCGCAGCCCGAAGAGGTCGAGAAGGTGAAGCAAGTGGTGGCGGGTTTGAGCACCGATGTCCAGACTCTTCGAGCCCGAGATGTTGAGAGGGCTTCCGATTTAGCCAGCATCCCTGTCATGGAGGCTCGCAATGCCGACCTTGAGGCTCCTTCGGAGTCGTTGTCTTGGAAAGTCCAAGCGACGGAGAATCATCTCGTCGCACTCCAGAATGAGAATAAGTCTGCGCTGGAACAGGTCGCCCAATTGTCTCAAGAGAAGCTGGAATTGGTCGCAGCCCGAGACAAAGAGATACGTCAGGCGGCCCGGACAGCTCGGAGGAAACTGTCTGCGAAGTATGCGGAATTTCTTGGGAAGATTAAAGAGAAGTGGCTTCTGAAGAAGGCAGAGACCGAGGCCGAGATAGATCTGCAAGAGGTGATCGCCAACCTCGACCTTCTGGGAGAGCTGGAACGAGGGGATACTACCGTGGAGGTTGAAATCCCTAAAGTTAAGCAGACGAGAGAGGAGTTCGAGGCGGCTTTCACGGCGGCTCAAGTGTCCGACTTCTCCCTTGGGAAGCTCGATATCCCGGCAGTCTCGGAAGATTCGGTGGCTCTAATGGAGGTCGATACTGAGTCTCAAGTTCCGGTAGGACTAGACCAGTTTGGAACGAATGTTGAGATGACGGAGGGATCGGCGGCACGGTTGGCTGAAGAGGAGGTGGCGGCGGACGTCTTCGTCGAAGATTAGGCTGTTTGCCTTAGTCCCTTTTTTCTTTTTTTTTTGTTTTTCTTGGAGACTCGAGTATTGTGCCTTGGCCGGGAGGTTTTAATCTGGTACTGCGTTAGTTTTAGAATCTTTTGGTGATCCGAACACACTGCCTTGGCCAGGAGGTTTTAATCCGGCGTCTTTATCGGTTTTATGAAGTTACCAAATTTTCTTTTAAGTAAAAGACTTCAATATCCTTTTTCTTAGTAAGATCCCTGTTTCAATAAAATTTCCGAATTCTCCTAAGTAAGGGGATTCAGAGTCGTTTGCCTTAGTAGACATTTTTCTTAGCAAATTTGAGATTTGTTGTCACTTCGTGATATGATTCTAGATGACACTAAGGAAGATCAAGAAGATGCTATGTGTACCCGTTGGACTAGTCACGAGAGAAAATGCTAAGAGGATCAAGGACGCATTTTTCGGGCTGATTTATGAAGTTTGGTACAAGGAGAACATTCAAAAATCCATCCAAGATGTTATCTATCAAGTCCAGCCCATTTTGAGCATGTTGCAAGTCCACGAAGAGCCCAAAAATCATCACCTATTTTCCTTGCCAATTAAAGTGACGAAAATGAAGACCAAAAGTCCATTTATCTATCTTTACATGCATGTGTTGCATTAATTTCACATTTCCCTAGGTTATGTGCATGTAGAGTAGGTTTTATTAATTATTTAGCTTTCTTTGCAAGTTTTTATTTTCTATTTAAACTCATGTAATCTCATTTGTGAGACTCAGATTTTTAATCATGATTTTTGGAAAAACCTTTAAGAGTGGATTCTCTTTATTTCTTTTCGACTTACTTGGTGGATTCTAAGTATTTTGAAATCGGTTTATCAAAGAGATTTCCATCTCTCTTTGTGGGTAACCATTCTATCAATCGTCGTGTCGAGAGCGTCCATAGCGAGCTGAGTGTTGGAAGGATTTTCGGGTGGATTCCCACGCCTTCGAGCCTGCTCCACGTTCCCGGGGTTACGATTCCATCGCCTTGAATTTCGATTCAAGGATTATCCATCTTTACCGCTCCTTTTGAGAGATCCCGTGGACAGGGGTGTATTACTTCGGGTAAGGGTTTTTTTGTCTTAGCGAAGTATGTTGTGATTTCATACCACGGAGCTCGAGTTCGCCATAGCGAAGTGTTTTGCCTTAGCGGATTTCATCTCTTGAGTTTTTACATTCGTCGCTGCTTCGACTTGTTTCGTCGAGGTATGACTTCGTAAAGGGGCTTGTCGCCTTAGCGCAGTGTTTCTGTTCACCGAGATTTAGGTTTTGTTTTGGATTTGTTTCCTTTTTGGTGAAGCGTGTACTTCGAGGTTCGAGAAATTTTCTTTTGGGTTGTTCGAAGGTGTTGTCGACTTCGAGAACTTATCAAAGTTAGAGCTCGTTGTTTTGGAGTTAGGTCGTATCGACGTGGTCTCTTGACCTCATTCGTTTGAACTTTTGCGAGAGTGGGCGGTTAGGTGGACTTCGAGGCGCTTTTACCCCGAAGTTTCGCCTTGTCGTTTTAGTTCGTGAGCGAGGTTGCGAGACTTTAGTGATACGAGAGCTAAATAGTGTTTTACTCGGAAAACATACGGAACGAATGCCTAGGTGAAAATATTTCTTTATTCATATGGGATTGCTGAAAAGCGAGCGAGTTATATCGAACAGTGATAGTAGATATTTTTGGTGGCTGCGCTCGCGGGTCGAGTTGCCTACGCACCCTGTCAAGGGATCAAGCCTTTACGTAGTTCGATTATTATGCGTACTCAGTCGTGATATCGTTTTAGATTCATGGAATTCCAAGATTTTTTTTTTCTGGTACGACGTTTTTTACTTTCGCGAGCTTGTAGACGCCGTTGCGTACTACTTCGATGACGCGGTAGGGATCTTCCAAGTTGGGCCCTAGTATTCCGGCACCTCTCTCTTTTGTATTTTCGTATACCTTTCGCAAGACTAAGTCGCATACTTCGAAACTCATGTGTTTAACGTTGGAGTTATAGTAGCGGGCGGCGGCTTGCTGGTAGTTTTGGATTCTGATCAATGCTTGGTCTCGACGTTAGTCGATGAAGTCCAACTGATCTCGTAACATTTCTTCATTGAATTCGATGTTCGATGGACATAGAGTTTGCTTGGGGCTTGGTATCGAGACTTCGGCTGAGACTATTGCCTCCATCCCGTATGCTAGTGAAAATGGTGTTTCGTGTGTAGCTCGATGGGGAGTGGTGCGGCAGGCTCAGAGGACCCCGGGGAGGTCATCTGCCCATCTTTGTTTTCTTGAGTCAAGTCTTTTCTTGAAGTTACTCAAGATCGTTTTGTTCGCGGCTTCGACGTGGCCATTTGCCTGAGGGTATCTCGGGGTCGAGGTGGTTAGGTGGATTTTCCACTTGATGCAGAAGGCTCTGAAGCTTCGAAATATGAACTGGGATCCATTGTCGGTCACGATTTCGTATGGGATTCCGTGTCGACATACGATGTTTTTCCAGACAAAGTCTTTCACTTCGATTTGTGTGGTTTGCTCGAAGGCTCCCGCCCTGACCCATTTGGTGAAGAAATCGGTAAAGACTAGTAGGAAACAGAGTTTCTTCCGCCCTGATTCGACGAGCGGTCCTACGATATCCATAGACCATCGCATGAATGGGTATGGGGCCGAGAGCGAGGAGAGTGTTTCGGTAGGTTGGTGGATGCTTGGGGCATGTCTTTGGTATTTGTCGCATTTCTTTTAATATTTCTCGCAGTCCACGACGATGGTCGGCCAAAAATAGCCGGGCTGTTTTATTCTGACGGCGAGTCCGCAGCCTCCGGAGTGGCTTCCGCAGTGGCCTTCGTGAATCTCGCCCATTATTGCAAGTGCTTCTATGCCGTAGACGCAGATGAGATTCGATTCGGAAACACTCCGCTTGTAGAGCTTGTCGTTTATTACGCAATGGCGCGAGCTCTGTGCTTTCAGTTTTTGGGCTACCCATTTCTCGGGTGGTACGGTCCCGTTTGTAATGTATCGGATGATCGATGTTCTCCAATCTGGTTTCCGGATGTATTCGTCCGACTCTGGATTACCGATAGTTGCTTGGGCGACTTCGTCGGGCGATTTGGGTTCGACTGGTAGGTCGGGACCGTGCTCGCCTATGCCTACGTGGTCGTTTTCGTCTTTCGGGGGTGCTGCGGGATCGGGTTCGTGTTCCTCCACGTCGGAGAAGACTTGATCGATCTACATGTCTTCGGGCTCAGTCGTTATTTCGTTTATAGTGAGAGCTTTTAGGGTGATCTCGATGCTCGGTTTTTCGTTTCCTTCGACAGAAATTATTCTTTTAACTAGCGGATCAGAGGTCGAGGCGAGAGCGGCGAGCGCATCAGCCGAATTGTTTTCACCTCTCGGGATCCTTGTTAGTTCGAATTTGTCGAGCTGTTGTAATAATCTGCGAACAACTTGTAGGTATGCGTCCATGCGTTCATCTTTGGCCTTGTATTCGCCGTTAAATTGGCTCGTGATGAGCTGAGAGTCACTGAAAGCATCGACCTCCCGAGCTCCGATCCTGAGCGCGAGCCTGAGACAGGCGATGAGGGCCTCGTACTCTGCTTCGTTATTGGAAGCGGCGAAACCTAGTCTGAAAGATTGTTCGATTACCTGGCCTGTTGGAGAGGTGAGCTTGATGCCAACTCCGAATCCTTGTTTAGATGAGGATCCATCGACGTGGAGTGTCCACTTCTTGGAGGGGTTCATTTCGTTAGCGACCTCGGGCGCTAATTCGATCATGAAGTCCTCTAGGACTTGTGCTTTGGCGCATGTACGAGTGCGATATTCGATGTCGTACTCACTTAATTCGATTGCCCATTTGGCGGGGCATCCCGATTGACTCGGGCTATGGAGAATAGTACTGAGCGGTTGTGGTGTCATGACTACTATAGAGTGGGACTGAAAATACGGTATGAATTTTCGGGCCGTCATCACGAATGCCAGAGCTAATTTTTCCATAGCGGGGTATCGCGTTTCGGCGTCGATCAACGTTTTACTTACGTAGTAGATCGGTTTTTGTTCGTTTTGCTCTTCGCGAACTAGAACTCCGCTTAAAGCTGCCTGAGATACTGCGATATATAGATATAAGGGTTCTCCTTCTACTGGTTTGGCCAGTATCGGGGGTTCGCTTAGATATGCTTTGAATTGTCGGAATGCGTCTTCGCACTGCTCGTCCCAAATGAACTTTTTGTTTCCTTTAAAGAGTTGATAGAAAGGTAGACACTTGTCTGTTGATCAGGAGATGAACCTATTTAAGGCGACTATCCTCCCAGTCAATCGTTGGACCTCTCGAGTTGTTTTCGGCGACGAAATTTCTAGGAAGGCCGTGATTTGTTTTGGGTTCGCCTCGATGCCTCTTTCGGTTACCAGGTAGCCGAGAAATTCTCCCGAAGCGACCCCGAACGAGCATTTCGCTGGATTGAGTTTAATTCCGTATTTATTTAGGATAATGAAACATTCCCTAAACTGTGCTACGTGATCGGTTTGTCTGGAGGATTTAACGAGCATATCGTCGATATAAACCTCCATCGTCTTACGGAGTAGATCTGCGAACATCTTGTTCACCAGTCGTTGGTAAGTTGCTCCGGCGTTCTTGGGGCCGAAGGGCATCACTTTGTAGCAGTACGTGCCATGATCGGTGATAAATGCCGTTTTCTCTTGATCCTCCGGGTTCATCTTAATCTAATTGTACCCGGAGAACGCGTCCATGAAGGATAGCAGTTCGTAACCGGCCGTGGCTTCGACGAGTCGGTCGATGTGTGGTAGTGGAAAGCTGTCTTTTGGGCATGCTTTGTTTAGGTCGGTAAAGTCAATGCAGACTCTCCACTTTCCATTTTTCTTTTTGACGACTACGGGGTTGGCCAGCCAGTCGGGGTATTTCACCTCTCTGATGGAGCAGACCTTGAGTAGTCGGTCTACTTCGTCGTTAACAGCTTTGGCCCTTTCGGGGCCGAGCTTGCGACGTTTCTGTTTAATGGGCTTATACGTTGGGTCGACGTTTAGTTCGTGTGATGTTACATCGGTGTCGACCCCAGGCATGTCCGCAGTGGACCATGCGAATGTGGCGACGTTCTCTTTCAAGAAAGCGATTAGTTCGCCTCGTATTTCGTTGGATAGGTCGATTCCTATGCCGACACGGCGATCTGGGTAGTCGCCGTCTATGCAAACTTGTGTGATAAGTTCGGTCCGAGGTTCGCATACGGAAGGATCGTTTGATCTTTTTATATGTTGGGTGGCGAGCTCAAGCTTTTTATGTAATTGCTATACGGGATTATTTCTGGATTGTTTGTAATTTCCTATATAGCAATCTCGGGAGGCGGATTGGCTTTCTCGTATCGTTTTGGTTCCTTCTGGTGAAGGAAATTTGAGGCACTGGTGGTACGTCGATGGTACCGCTTTCATGGCGTATAGCTAGGGTCTGCCAAGTATGGCGTTGAATGGTGCCGCGCGGTCTACGACCACAAATTTGATTAATTTCTGTACTCCTTCCGCATCCACGGGGAGTTCGATCGTTCCTTTTGAATAAGTCATATTTCCAGTGAAGCCGGTTAGCGGCAAGGGTTTACCTCGCATTGATGAATCTTTGAAGCCCATTCGACGGAAGGCCTCGTAGAAGAGTACATCTACCGAGCTGCTGGTATCTATCATTATTCTGGACAACTCGTAACCGCTAACATTGAGTTGGACGATAAGGGCGTCGACGTGCGGTTTATCGAGGTGTCGAGTTTTACTTTCTCTGAAAGTGATCCTGTAGTTGGGCCCCTCGAAGGGGCTCGGTTCCGCCGGTCTGGTTCTTGCTCGTCGTTGGAATAGTTTGATGGAGTTCACCGAGTCTCGGCACAATTGCGAGCCGCCACATATGAAGTCTATTCTTTTAGTGGTGGGTGGCTCTACTCCCCCCTTTTTGAAACAGCGAGGTTTTCGGGGACGAAGTACGATTGTTTTTTTGGGTGGCGGTGGCGGCGTGATTACCGACTTCATCGATCCGCCGCAGAGGCTTATCAGGTCATTGCATTTTGCATCTTGAGTCTCATGCATATCATGCATTTTCAATAATTTTGAAAATTTATTGAGCATTTAGATTGCATATTCACTTATAGGTGGTGTCTAGTTTGCATTTTAGCTTGCATTTGCATAAGCATGGAGTAATGACAACCTTGAAAGTAGCTTAATTAGCAATTGATTCAACGCCCGAGTTATTAGTTGTTTGATGCATTAAAGTTGAATCTGAAATCAAGGATGAACCATTTGTTAGAGCACATGCATCATTGCCCTTCTTTGATTGAAGCAAGCTTGAATTGAACCTAGCCTCATCCAAGTGATAATCTAAATTGAATATGTAATTATTGTGCTTGTGTAGATTTAAATAAAACCGCGAATCACTTATACATACTTAGGCATTCTTTCTTCCTTTTCACCACTCTTGCTTGCCTAAGTAGCCAAATCTCATTTTTTTGGATTGGTTTCCCCACCTTGCCAATAACCTTCTTTCTAGCCCCAAATCTTTTGTGTGTGTTTGTGAGGCCTTATTTGGAGTGAACTTGACAAAACGTGTTAGGAATAAGGGCGACAAGGAAGCAATCTTGTGTAGATTTAGTTCCAACATCAAGGAGCTAAACTAGGACTAGGCTAGACTAGGCGGGCGGTTCTTATTTGTAACTTGGGAAACGGTTAGAAATATTTTAGGGAATGGTTTGATTCGGTGTATATGGTGGAATGAAAGAAGAAAGAAAGGACGATGAAGAGGGGTGTGCAATGTGATGGTTAGTTGGTGCAAAGATGATTAAAAGCAAAGCTCTAAGTAACAAAGAGAAGCCTCAAAAGACAAAGAAGAAAAGAAGGCCATAAAGCCAAGGCATCAAAAGATGAGAAGAGGCATGAACCAAAAAGAAGAGAAAGAAAGAGCTAAGTAAAAGGAAAAGAAGCATCCAACCACAACCAAGGTGAAGAAGAAAATCCCCATGAGAAGAGAAGGTGAAAATGAGAACAAAGAAGTGTGTTTGGGTATCCAAGGCAAAGTGCCTTGTAGGAAAAGGGTAGAATAGGATTCGCGAGCAAGCAAAAAGGGGGAAGATTGGGTTAAGGTTAGTAACATTCTAGGCATTCGGGTAGACGAGAGTTTTTCCTTGTATGCATAGATTGCTCTTTACCTTTAGCATTTTGTAGAAGTTTGCTCGTTCATTGAGAGATCCTTGTGTTTGATCACCCATGCATATTGATGAGATCACTTTCATCTCATAACCGGTCCTTTAGCCAAGCGGTCTCATTTGATTTTGCATAAGCATAATTCACGGATACAATCATTAATGCATGTTAAGAGGCTAGAGGATAATAGAGTTTGTCTAGGTTGAGGTTTGGCTTTGTAGCATGTTGTGAAGGAAATGGCTAGTTTCTTTTGAGTAAACAACTTTGATACATCCTAGAACTAGTAACTTGGACGTTGAGTGCGATTGTTTCTTGTGCTTCTTATAGGTTTGAGCTCCACTTGCATTACATTGCATCTCTCATTCTTGATCTTGTTTGCTTGAGGACAAGCAAAGGTTTAAGTATGGGGGAATTGATATGTGCATATTCTACATGTATTTAGAACGCATTTCATATAGATTTAAGATCATTTACTTGGATCTTCATTGCATATCATACTTGTTTATGTCTCATTTAGAGTTTTAGGTTCTCATACTAGGTCCTAGAGTGTCTTGCATGTTTTGGAGTCCTTTTCAGGTGTTAAACGAGGAGAATCCATCACCCGAGGAAAGGTGACAAGCCAAACACCAAGTATCGATCGATACCCCTCGGTATCGATCGATACCGAAGCACCAGGGGATTACACCGATGCATTTGCTCGGTATCACAGCTCGGTACAGCCACAGGGAAAACCCGGGGGAAAATGGCCTTAACACGGAGCAAAGACACCGAGGAGTGACCTCGGTATCGACCGAAGACCAAAGCCAAAAACACCCAGTATCGATCGATACCCCTAGGTATCGATCGATACCAAAAGCTTCAGGAGATCACACCGATGTTCCTGCTCGGTGTCACGGCTCGATGTTGATCCCAGGAAGATCCGGAGGAATTGGCCCCTAATACGGAGCAACGGTACCGAGGAGTGACCTCGGTATCCCTTGAAGAACAAGCCCGATACCAAGCACTTTTTACCCACTTTAACCGGGTCGGTACCCGGTTTGTCCCGGGTCGGTACCCGGTTTGTCCCGGGTCGACCCGGTTCGTTTCTATTCAGTATTTAAGCCCAAAAACCTAATTTGTGAGGGCTAAGTCTTTTTCTAGCAAAAACTCTCTCTAAGAGTGATTTGTAAGAGATTGATCTTCTATTATTATGCAATCTAGTAGTTGTTTTCATTGATTCTCTTCTTCTTATCCCCTTTTCTTATTTGATTATCCAAGATCCACCCATGAATTCTTCTCTTATCATTGATTTAGAAGTGTTCTTCATGGGTCTTGAGTAGTCATTTTAGGATCTTGAGATGGGTTAGATTTAGGGGATTCAAGGCTTGATCTAAGGTGTTTAGGATTAGATTATCTATTATCCTTCTTTGTTTAATGTTCTTATTGCTAAATCTAGCTTGAGAGAGTGGATTTAGATCATAGGCATTTCATGCATACCAAGTGTATGATGAAATGCCTTGATCAATTATTCAAAAGATTTATGTTCTTAGCCTATGAGAATAGTTGTCTAAGGCATATTTTTGGTTGATCTAGTTTATATTCTCAATGCATGTTGATTGATAATTCACAAATGA
>PKML01016009.1:33335-45136 GCA_002933935.1 Eutrema yunnanense
CTCTGAACTTCCCGAGCCAATCCATGCCCAAGATGACATCGTACAGCTCCACGGAGCAGATAATCAAATCGGCAGGCATGGACTCTCCTGCTACCTGAACATCCACGTCTCGCACCCGACCGTGAATTCTCAGGAGCTTCCCTCCGGCAACCTCCACGGAACCCAAACTCACATCGGGCTCGCTACGAAGGTTAGCCTTCTCGGCCAACTCCGGGGAAACGAAGCAATGCGATGCTCCCGTGTCAAACAACACATGACACTCCACACCTCCAACACACAAGGTCCCTGCACATACACATGTGCCGAGAACCTTAACACCCCGACGAGCACGACATTCCCGAACACAGAATTAAACTTAGATGAGTCTAAGAAAATACCTGTGATCGGCCTGGAACTCGGCTCTCCGGACTCGGCGATGGAGTACACTTGAGGCGCTGATGCCGCCTGCCTGACGGGCTGCACCACCGTGGTCTCACTCTGCCGCAACTGGGGACACTGAGGCCTGATGTGACCCGCCTCCTTGCAGTGATAACATACTCGAGAATCCACTCGCACTCCGCCCTTCTGAGGACAGTTCGCCAATCGGTGATCCATGCTCCCGCAACCAAAGCAACCCGGACCACCACGACTACCTCCCGAAGCGCCCTCTCGCTTCCGCTTCTGTCCTTGCATCGGCTTACTGCTTCTGCTCGGACCGGACTGCTGCTGCACATATCTCGCCTGAAAGCTCGGTGTAACCGCTACCACCTCGTCCTTCAGACCCTCCTCAAGCAAAGCCGCAGTCTCAACCAACTCATTAACCGTACAAAAATCCCTCACCATGCAACGGTTCCTCAAGTCAACCCGAAGACCCATCAGAAATCTCTGCACACGGGCCGACTCACTCTCAACCGCTCGTCTAACATAAGACACGAGCCGGTTGAACTCCACCTCATACTCGCGTACCGACCGATCCCCCTGAGTCAAACTCGCAAGCCTCGACTGGATCCGGTTGAACGCCTCCTGAGGGAAGTAATTGGAGTTAAACTCCTCCACAAAATCCGCCCAAGACATCGCGGCCTGAACTCTCCGTGCTGCCACACCCCTCCACCAGAGATGCGCATCACCCTCCAGATAATGGACCGTAATGTCCACCTGGTATCCCGCGAGACACCTACTCGAGAGGAAATTCCTTTCTACCCTCCTCAACCACGCACCCGCGTCCTCCGGATTAGCACCTCCAGAGAAAAACCTCGTGCCAATCCTCTGCATTTGCTCCACCATCCTAAGGTAGGATGGGAGCTCCTCAGCAACCGCAGCTGCCACCTGAGGCTGAGCCTCCACAACTACCGGAACCACAGGAGCCTGAGCCGGTACCCTCTCTGGTAACTGCTCCAACAACCTCGTCAACAGATCCGCTATGCGATCATCTCGGGCCCGAGCATCACCCGCTGCTACACCCGCAGCACCCGCTGGAACACCAGCCACACTGGCACTCACGCCATCCACACCCTCAGACCCAACCTGACTCGCACGCGACTCCTCGACCTGCTCCTCCGGCACACGGCCACGACCTCTACCACGGCCACGACCTCTACCACGCCCTCTAGCCATCTGCACACGTGCAGAAGCACAGGCTAAGAAAACTAAGAACAATCACCACAATAAAGATACTCACCGTGGAATCTCACAAGGCTCGAAGAGGATGATTCTAAGACCCCACACAACACCCAATCTATTCTAGAACCACCTAGGCTCCTAGAACCGTATGGGCTCTGATACCAATAATTGAAAGGACCGCATTTTTTTTTTTTGCATATAATTAAACAATCATTATTACACGATACAACACGGGCACTACAGCTTACACAAGCTAACGATTTATAACAGTAAAAACAACTGGTATCGATCGATACTCCCCTAGTGTCGATCGATACCCAAACAACAGAAGCAACCCCCCGGGTTCTAATCATCCCCTCTTCACTGCCTCGATTCCACGATCACGCCTTATCTTTACCTGCATCGACAAAAGTGATGCATCAACATTTGGCTAACCAAATGCTGAGTGAGATTGATCATCCCAACAACAGGCTACAAATAAGCACAATCAACAATTATCAAGAATTAATTAACGACAATTAAAACTTTCAGCACAAAGCCACAACTGGTATCGATCGATACCCCCATAGTGTCGATCGATGCCCAAACAACACACAACTCCCGACAAGGGACTGGTATCGATCGATACTAAAACCAACACCTGGTATCGATCGATACAACCACAACTCAAGTCCACCAACAAGGGACCGGTATCGATCGATACACACTTGGTATCGATCGATGCCCACGAGACCTAAACACATGAATCGCCATACAAACCACAAAAATGCATCAATCAAGCTTAACAAGCACCACACAAGCTCGATTGCTAACCTTTGGTCACAACTCACCTTAAACACGAAGGATCGAGCTCTAAAACGACTTCTCCAAGCTCAAGAAGATCTCCCTCTCTTCTCACAAGCCTACGCCAACACCAAGCTCGTCCAACCTCTCCCTCGAGCTTCTCAAGCTCAAACTCTCTCTCGATCTCGCAAGATCTAAGCTTCACCAAGCTTTCTTCTCTCTCTCTCCTTCTCTTTCTCGCGACCTCTCTGGTCTTATCCTCCAAGGATAGGCTTTTTATACTTGAAAGAAGATAAGAGAAGAACACAACCATGAGAAAACCCGGCTGGTGTCGATCGATACATGCCGGTATCGATCGATACCACCCCCGGAACAATCCGAATTAATTATTTTTCCCCAATAATCAATTCTTCCGGAACACGGGCGCTACATTATACTTCGTGTAATTAAAGATATATTTCGTGTAGTTAAAGATATATTTATATACTTCGTGTAGTTAAAGATGCAATTATTTTGTACATGTAGTTGACGACATAACCACTGATAATTCGTATATGTCACCATGATAACTATATATTTCGTGTAGTTAAAAATGCATTTATATAGTATATATGTGTAGTTATATGATATGATATATTTCGTGTAGCTAATAATGATTTTTTTTATATATACACGTTCATGAAGGAGATGAAAAAAAAACGGATAATTATGAACAAATAAAATTAAAAAGAGAAAATGAAAAGAGAGAGAGAGAGATTAGAAAATTAAGCCGCCATTTCCACTTCTCACTCCCACTTTCCACGTCTCTTTTATGGCCAAGTTCGATATCAATGCTAGTCTTAATCACCCATTAATATTCTCACATCATTACATCGAAAAAGCATTATTTCGTAATTATAATACTACTAAATTTATTCTAATTCCCTTGTTGATTTCCTCTCTGATCTAATATATAAAAGATGGCCAACTCTCTCCAGTTGAGCGCCACATCATCATTTGGAGAGTGTACCAATTGTCCAAATTTTTTTTTTTATTTAATTGTTTTTTTCTTTGATCTTTTGAATTTGCACAAGTGTTAGTCATTTATACTTAATTTTAAGTAATGTTTATGCACAAAAACCCTCCAAATTTCTCCATCACCCTAATCTTAAAAACATCATTTAAATATTAATTTGTACATAAATGCTATCGATTGGGTAATCACCTAGTTCTCAACAATATTTCCCTAAGTAAACTTGTTAAACAATGGTTTAAAATATTTTTAATTAAAAAATTAAGTAAAGGAGAAGAAGAATTAAGAATAATCTAGTTGAACAGAAAAAAGAATAATCTTAACCTTTCATTTTTTTGTGCGTGTAAATCTTACTATATAAATTTCTTCTAGATTCCTCCTAAAAAAGGAAAACAAAATTCTTCTAGATACGTTCATTTGTTTACTGCAAAATTCACTAAATAAATTAATATATTCCAAGTTGAGCAAAACAAAATTAATATATTCCAAAAAAGAATATTGTGAAAATGAGAAAAATTAATAAAGAATTACTCTCTCTGTTTCATAAAAAAATATCATTTTGATACATTTCACACATATTAAGAAAATTATTAAAAATTTCATATTACCCCTTATTAATACATTAAACATTTTTTTCTTTCTAATTAATACATTAAANTTAAAATGAAACTCTTCCGTGAAATGAAAGAAGTAATATATATATAATATATAGGGTCCTATATATTAACTCTCTCGAGTGATGGTAGATATCTTAACGGCCTAAAACCAAATTAATTATTATACAAATACAAGCAAAAGTCATTTTCAAAACCTTTTAAAATATCTCCCTTTAAAAAAAAAAAAATCTCAAAATTTGAATGCTCCTATATAGCTTCTGAAGCCAACAAAAGATAAAATAAAACTCAGTCATAGCTACTCTGTTCTTTGCTTATATCTCACGTTATTCAATATACTATACTTTATAAAATAAAACAAAATCCTATGTCCTCGGAAAATCTGCTGACTTTTTATTGTAACAGTGAACAGTCACTCCTTTGGCTATATAAAACCCTAGCTACTTCACACTTGTTCTCAATTCTCCACCTCTCTCTCTTCTTTCTTTCTCTCTCTCTCTCTGTTTTAATAGATAAAAAAAAAACAGAGAATATGACGGTGGTTGTGGAGATTAGAGAATACGACCCGAGTAAGGACTTAGCCACCGTGGAAGACGTTGAGCGGCGGTGCGAAGTTGGCCCAACCGGAAAACTCTCTCTCTTCACTGATCTCTTAGGTGACCCAATTTGCCGTGTCCGACATTCACCTTCTTATCTCATGCTGGTAAAATCACTCAACCTCCAAAATATTATTAAAACAAAATTGGTCCATTATCCTTAAATTTTGGTTATTCAAGTTAAAACTCGTTTCTTTTTTTCATCCAACAATATAAAAAGATAAGCTTCGTAATCACTTATCACGAAGAATTCTTAATTTCTTTTATAATGATGAAGCAAATATATATTATCAAACCAAGTTGCTTTGGCCACGTGGTAAGGAGATTCACTTTGGTCACAGTGGATTTAACATAGTTTCTTTTGGCCTATAGAGATTAGTAGGGTGTGTAGCAAACTCCCGGATTATCATCAGTTACAAAACATAGATAATGATTAGGCAAAAGATATGAACTAACTATTTTTTGTTTTTTGTTTTTTGTTGTTGTTTAATTAATTAATTAATTAATGGGAAAATAACCGTTTTGTAAAATTTGGAAATCGAAACAGGTGGCAGAGATTGTTACGGAAGAGAAGAAGGAGTTAGTTGGAATGATTCGAGGATGTATTAAAACCGTTACATGTGGTAGCAAAACACTCGATTTAACACATAAATCTGAAAACGACGTCGTTACTATCAAACCACTTTACACTAAACTCGCTTACGTTTTGGGCCTCCGCGTTTCTCCTACTCACAGGTCCGTTTAATCCACGCTAATTTAATCATTAGTCACGAGTAATTAACGCTAATCACCACGTCACGTTTTTAATTACTCAGGAGGCGAGGAATCGGGTTTAAGCTCGTGAAGCAGATAGAGAAATGGTTTAATCAAAACGGCGCCGAATATTCCTACATCGCTACTGAAAACGACAATCACGCTTCCGTTAATCTATTCACCGGTAAATGTGGTTACTCCGAGTTTCGTATGCCGTCGATTTTGGTTAACCCGGTTTACGCACACCGGGTCGATATTTCTAATCGGGTCACCGTAATTAAGCTTGAACCGTCTGACGCTGAGTCACTATACCGACTCCGGTTTAGCACAACCGAGTTTTTCCCTCGAGACATCGACTCGGTTCTCAATAACAAACTCTCGTTAGGAACATTCGTCGCCGTTCCACGTGGCAGCTGTTACGGATCCGGGTTTGGGTCATGGCCCGGTTCGGCTAAATTCCTCGAATACCCACCCGATTCGTGGGCGGTTTTAAGCGTGTGGAATTGCAAAGACTCGTTTCGTTTAGAAGTTCGCGGCGCGTCGAGATTACGGCGTGTGGTGGCGAAAACGACGCGCGTAGTGGATAAAACGCTGCCGTTTTTGAAACTTCCGTCGATTCCGGCGGTTTTCCGGCCGTTTGGGCTTCATTTTATGTATGGAATCGGCGGAGAAGGACCACGCGCGGAGAAAATGGTGAAGGCGTTGTGCGGTCACGCGCATAATCTTGCGAAGGAAGGAGGATGTGGTGTCGTGGCGGCGGAAGTCGCCGGAGGAGAGCCGCTCCGGCGAGGGATACCACATTGGAAGGTGCTATCGTGCGCCGAGGATTTATGGTGTATTAAGCGACTTGGAGAAGATTACAGTGACGGCTCTGTTGGTGACTGGACTAAATCGCCACCTGGCGATTCCATTTTTGTTGATCCTAGAGAATTTTAATTTTTAACACCAAATGAGGAAATTAGTTTATTATATTAGAAAAAAAAAAAACGAATATTGAACTTTTAATGTCAGCTTAGATGTCTTTTAACTTTTGGGAAGTTGGATGATGTAGTAGAATTTTTGAATAAAAATAACTTGTTTAAAAAGAGTATCGAATGTAATATTTTTATAAGAAAATCTTTGATGAAATATCCCTTGTTTGTAGGGAATTTATTTCTGATTTGTTTTTCTACTTACAAAAAGAAAAACTATTTCTGTAAAATCATTAGATTAATTGGAAATAAAATTTTGGTTTATTCAGTTCGGTTTGATTATGATACTAAATTCGGATTTGGTTCGGTTCGGTTTCCTAATTAATGAAACTAATCAAGATCATTAACTTCGGGTTCAGTTCAGGCTCAAGTTCAATTTTTCTTCTTTTTTTCCCAATTAATAAAATCAATATGTTTATACAAAAAATTTGGTTCGATTTTCGGTTAAAATCTTTCGGTTTGGTTAATTTTGTTTTATTTTCCCATCACCAAAGTGACCCATTTACTAAGGTCAAGGACCAAATGTTTCCAATTCAGAAAAAAGAACCCAAGGAAGTCCATGTAAGGACCGCAAAAAAAAATTCAGAGATGAACACTGCGATTTAAACGTTTATAAACAATATGAAACGAACGTAAAAGAAACAAGATAGAACGAAACCTTAAAAGATGTTTTTGAAAACCGAAACACAGATGCGAGATATGATATTTTTCTTTAACTCAATAAATCGTCCGTAGTGAGACGGTAATTAGCGACTTTTGAATCATATGATACAACCGTGTGATACTATAATCGCAACACTCGATTATAGAATCTATGAACTAATAGAGCTACGATATATTTTCGAGACTTACGTTAAAAAGAAGAGAAAGATAGTTGGAAATTTAGTTTTTGTGAAAAGAAAGCGGTGTGAGAAAACTTGTGTAAATGAGTAAGACGAAGGCTGCTTTTGTAGCCAAAGTCGTAGACAGTCAAGTCCGCAAAGGAAGGCACGTGCACAACCGTTACTAGAGACTCGGTCTGTGTGCACGTGTGCTTCGAATCATCTTCTCTATCACACATCATGGGCCTAAGCCTTTTGAACTTAGACTAAGGTCCCTCCTTATAGACCAACGTTGAGTTGGCCTAGTGGTTAAAAAGGAGTGGGTATGTGTCTCTCCTTCGGCCATGGGTTCGATTCCCGTTGGGAGGGGTCTCCTCCGAAGGAGTGACTTTAACATAGTTTGGACCCCGCTCCGGAATATACGAATCTCCGGACCTGGAACCTCGGCAATTGAAAAAAAAAAGAAAAAAAAAAGGTCCCTCCTTATATACAAGATTTTTCCCTTGTGTTTCCAATGTGAGATAAATGCACTCTTGTCATTAACACTTAGCCAATAAATTTATGGCTTTTCAATGAGTCCAATGACCCATTTCTCATTCACCTTACTTTCAATTTTTGACAAATGAATGAAGCCCATTTGGCTTAAATTTTTTGTTCCAACACTCCATAATCAATATGGTGTGTTACTACAAAAGCTGTTGATGAGGTTCTAAAGAAACAAATGATAAAAGATTCAATAGTGCTAAGATCAAAACTCTTTCTCATGGTCCCATTCATCATCCTCAGTGTTCAAGGTCGTTGTGGTGAGCTCAGGAGTGCTGTTCTCTGTTGATGAACCATTGGCTCTAATCTGTTCAAAAAACAGAACTTGCACAATCACCCGCATTGGCAAACGCTCGTTCTGCACCGCATGTTCACACGCTTCCGCTGAAAGTTTCCTGCAATCCATTAACCCGCATATTCTCTTCTTCTCGCTCTTGCTAATCCCCGAATGTTCCTGAAAATTTCCAAATCAATATCAAGAATCATTATGTATAAAAAAAAAAACAGAGGATTTGGATCTTGTTTTACCTTCAGAAACATGTCAATGGCGCGATATAACCCATCATGAGTCTGTCTTGGGAAGCTAGAGAGTGTCTCGGCGAGAGAGAGGAAGTTTTGGAGAAGGAAATTAGGATCTCTTGATTTCTCGGCTAAGTATCCATCAATGAGCTTTGCTACCGATACTTTCGAGTGAGTTTTCGGGTCTCGGTTTGTAAACTCCTTGACTAGGCTTTGCACCATATCTATATCATACATTAAGATATTATTCACTGTTGTCTCTTCAAGCTGCTCGCTGATCTGTTTATTTAACCTCTCTTTCACGGTTTCTTCACACCCGAGAGAGATCGATGCTCGAAGTAGCTTACTCAAGAAACTAGAAGAAACGCTTCCTTTCTCATCCGGGATAAGCTCTATGATTGAATCAGTCAAAGATTTGTCAATGATTTGCACTGAGCCTTTGCTAAAACCAGCTATTCTTCTTCGTGCATAAGCGTGTAATGCTTCTCCAATAACGTTATTGGAGACTTTCCCTCTCTTCTTGATAGCTTCGATGGCTTGTTTATACAAATCGATGTGAAGAACGCATAAATCTTCCACCCACCAGTCTTTTGGAACCGCTTCTGGGTTTCTCACCTTCTGTTCAAGCTTCTTCTTCCTGTTGTAAGTGTAAGACCATTCGACTTTCGAGGTGTCTATCGAAGCTGTAGAAGCAATAGAGTCGAGACAACGCTTAACAAGCTTGAGGTTAAACTCATCTGAGCAATTAGGAAAGAGATCCCTCGTGGTCTGAAGGACAATTATAGAATCTTTCCAACTACGGAAGATAGTTGAGTTCAAGAAAACATCAATCTTGTAAACAAGATTGCTTTTCTCAAACGTTTCATTCATCTCCAAGAACTCAGCTGCACAACGAGCTGCAACCACATTGTAAGCGTTTAAGGTCACCGTGATTCCGTAACAGAACTTAACACAAATCTCAAAAGCAACAGAACCACCAGGAATCTCTGAAATGTCAATCTCATCAATTTGGTTCTTCTTCTTCTCTTCATTTTTTGATGTTGCTATGAGTTTCTGCAGGAATCCACTTTTGGACAGCAATGGAAACTGAAAAACACACAGAAAACAAACATATAAACAGAAGAAAAACTGTTCTTAATATGCTTTTGCTTGTCTTTAACGTTTTAGAAGCTAGAGTTGTTCATACCTTATGCAAATAGAATTTGACAGTGCCGATGATGACGATAATCTCTGTTTCTAACTCAGTTGCTACATACCTAAGAGCAAAAAAACAAATCTCAGTTAAAAAAAAACATTGTTTAAGCATCATCAGAGAGACAGAGAGCTAATTAATCTACAACAGACCTAACATTGTCTCCTTTAGACTGAGATGAATCAGGTTTGGATCCAAGTTTCATAAACTTCATTTTCTTTTCTCTCTTTAAGAACTTATTACACACAAAGAGTTTCAAGATCTTTAACCCCAAAAGAGAAACAAAGCTAAGAATCTGATAGAAGAGATCTATGCTCAATCTTATTATCAGGAAAAGCTTAAGAAAGGTTTCTTAAAAGGGACACTTAAAAAGAAAGATTGTTTATGGAGTCACTCACATTGGAAACAGATATATACAAGAATATAATTTACACGAAAAGTTAGAGATTCACAACAACACACCCACCAACTCAAGGCTCGAGAATCCAGACACCACGCTTCTCTCTTTATCTTTTTTTGATTTTTTTTTCTAAGTGCTTCACACATTCACAGACAGAGAAACACATGAACCTCCTCTTTTTGGTTGCCCATTGTGTAATGTTTTACCTTTTTTTTTTAATTAAAAATCCTAAAGATTCTGATTACAGGAAAGACAATACCGCTATATAAGTTTATGATCGACCATACTGAGATTATGGAAATCATGAAGATTCAGAAAGATCTAGAAGATTATGGATATTTACCAATATCTTAATTTAGGAAATTTATCTTTATCTCTAAATATATTATTTACATTTATGTTTATCTTAATTTAGGAAATATAGATTATTTCTACCGCTATATAAGTTTATGCATGTTGTAACATTATTTTTATGAGAGTCTAATAATAATTCTTCCTAAACATCTTTGTGTTCTTACTCTCATCAATTTATCATGGTATCAGAACCTAAGTTCAATTCCTATGGGTTATTGTTTTGTTTTTCTTTTTATCTTCCGCTTCAAAAAACAAAACAAAAAAACAAAAAATTGAGAGAGGATTAAGGGAACGTGTGTTGCTTCTCTTTACAAATTCTATTTTTTTTACTTCTTTGATTCACGTTTGTGATTTGGTGACTTGTGAAAGTCAAACGAAGATGAAGCCTATTGGTGGTTTGTTTTGTTGATTTGGTGACTTGTGAAAGTCAAACGAAGATGAAGCCTATTGGTGGTTTGTTTTGTTGATTTGGTCATTGATTGATCATGTTACTTACGTATTGGCTAGCATGTTGCTAGTTTCCTTGGAGCGCAAGATTTATGTCTTTATTGGTGGAGGTGAATTGATTTCACCGGTTTTACTTAACAGTGAGTCAAACTATTATAATACAAAAGATGGTTTGCTCACACGATCTTCAACGATGAAGATGGTTATTTTTTGGTGGCGATACACGATGATGATGTCATATTTTCCAGTGAAGACGGCGATCGTTTATGAGCATGAACCTATTATTGATGGGTTCACTCAGTTTCGGCGATGATGTTTTTCTCGCCTTCGCGAGTTTGATATTTTTTTTTTATTTGACTTCTCGCCCTCGCGAGTTGTGTTTCGATTTCGCAATCGCGAATTACTATGGTTCATGATGGATTTTCCATCGAACCAATTTGACCCTACGATCGGGTATAAACGTCGTTGATGCCCCGACAGCTGGGTATATATGATGTTGAAAAACCCTACGATCGGGTATAAACGTCGATTACCCGACGGCTGGGTGTTGCAGCCGATTTGACCCTACGATTGGGTATAAACGTCATTGCCCAACGGCCGGGTGTTGTAGCCGATTTGACCCAACGATCGGGTATAACGCCGATATTTTGAAGACTTGTCCAATCTCATACGTGTTACCACATATGAGCTTGCGGGAGGGTATTGGGAGATCGATGAGATCGACCATACCGAGATTATGGAAATCATGAAGATCCAGAAAGATCTAGAAGATTATGGATATTTACCAATATCTTAGTTTAGGAAATTTATCTTTATCTCTAAATATATTATTTACATTTATGTTTATCTTAATTTAGGAAATATAAATTATTTCTACCGCTATATAAGTTTATGCATCTTGTAACATTATTCTTATGAGAGTCTAATAATAATTCTTCCTAAACATCTTTGTGTTCTTACTCTCATCAATTTATCATGGTTGCCCATTGTGTAATGTTTTACTTTTTTTTTTAATTAAAAATCCTAAAGATTCTGATTACAGGAAAGACAAATAAAATTAGAATCCAAAGGTTGCATCTTTGTGATTTGTGGGTGATGAATGAAAAAAAAAACGTTTTAAGCAGTTTATCTATGTAGTATTAGAATTCCTCGGTAACATTTATTCAAAGGACAAAACGAATCAAATCTTTTTGTATG
>PKML01016009.1:51876-89138 GCA_002933935.1 Eutrema yunnanense
TTGGCCGAGTGTAAGTTGTTGTACTCTTTTTCCTATGCTCGGTTTTGTCCCAATGGGTTTTCCGAGTAGAGGTTTTAACGAGGCAACGGCTTACACTTCACTTACGGTCCGATCGCAAGTTGTTTCCCGGGGGAATATTTCCGAGGGATTTTTCCGCGGAACTCTTCATTTTCGCGGAAGACTAGTCAAAGTAGCCGAGTGGTCATTCAAACTTTCTAGTCAAGTCAAAGTCAAGTCTTTGGTCTTAGTCTTCATATTTATTTGATTTTGTAATTCCCCATGCATTGTATTTTGTGCTTTCTTCTTCACCCCTTCACATTCTTTTCCTATAAATACTCTTTGTAATCTTTCATTTCAAATCATCCAATTTTATAAACCTTTTAGAGATTTTTCTCCTTTGTTCATTTGTGAACTTTTCGATTCTTTTGGTGGTTAGCCAAGAAAATCATTTCGATCCTTGGGTGGTTAGCTCATTGGTCACTTCCGATTCTTAAGGTGGTTAGCTTTAAGTTTCGATCCGATTCCGAGGTGGTTAGCCGAAGAGTCACAACGTTCCTTAGGTGGTTAGTCTTTGGTTCGGGTTTACCGAGTGCAGTTCATAGCTCTCGACGCAACCGTTCACTTCCCCCGCCTTGTTCGTTCAAGGATTATCCCCGTTTCAATTCCGCTTTCATTACCGACAAGAGTGTGCATTTTGGGAAGATCGGATCAAGGATCTATCATAGCCCATATAATGGTTTATAATTGCAATATACACATGTTAATTATGCACCTGGTTTCTTACATATATGATAATAGGAAAACAATATATTTAACAATAAAGAAATATACATAAATGTTTACTTTCCTAATAACAATATGGAAATATGTTCAAGTCGACATCATAATCTCTGAGATCTCCTAACATTCTTCAATGAGTGTTAATTTGGAAAAACACTTCTCTCTATTTTCTCTCATTTTTTCACTCATCCTCTTAGACGAGTTGATATGCGCGTGAAGTATAGACGAGCGATTGCTACTTTAAATATTTTTTTGTTATGAAAAAGAAGTGTTGTTAAGTTTTGTATTTAATGAAAATATAAAAACCGTTGAATGAATATCATTCGTTTAGGATCAGGGTTTGTGTTCGGTTTCTCAAGATCTAGAAATAGATTATACCATAGAATAGATTTGAGATTAAAACCTTGAGAAAAGTGGTATCTGAGAAGAAGACCCTTATGCGGCCGCCGAATCATCTAAAGACGTTTTTAGAACACTAGGAGACACCAATTTTGGAGTCGGAACATCTCGGAAACGTCCCCATATCCCAACCCGTCCGTCCCCGCCTTGCTTGAAATGTCTCAGGGACGTTTTCGAGCCGTCCTCGTTCCTGAAGCATCCCTAATACGTGCATGAGACGGCTACCGATAGACCAATTGAAGAGGCATGCCATTCTCTCACCCTTTTTTTATAGACGAATCGAAAAGGCATGGCCATCCTCTCACCTTTTTCCCTATACAAGATTATTTGCATTGCAATGTTTGTGGTGGGTACAGATTGGAAATCTTGAAATTTCAAAAAACCTAGATTCGGATTCGCTAATAATACATGCGGATATCCGGATCCGATCTAGATATAATGTAAATAATATTATAAAATTATTGAAAATATTTAAATAAAATCTAATATTAAATAAAAAATAAAATAAATATAAATTATCATATATATAATTTCAAAAATGATTTTAACAAATGTTTTCAAACATATTTGTAATGGATATTCAAAACAATAGTCAAATTTTTATAAATAAACTTTTATTTTGGTGATATTTTATTTATTATATAAATATTTTACACATATATATATATATTTTTTAAAAATTATATATGAAAGCGGATCAGACCTGGATATCCAGATTTTTAAATTTAATTATTCGGATCCGGATATCGGATATTTTTCCCAACCCCACAAATTGGTGTTACCTTTTTTCTTCCATTCAAAATTTGAGACTATGTAATTTTTTCTTCTTATAACTCTCTCTTGATTCTGACTTCGTTTCAGAATTTATCTCTGTCTCTCTCTCTCTATCACTCGAGCAATTGAAAGAAGACTCAAGATTTACGAGTTTCCTCCAATCGGATAAGCCATTGAGGTACGCCTCCCCATGATCACGAATCCACTATAAAATTTGGTACAAGAATCACTCGAATCTCAAGAATATTACCAAAGGTTGAAGACGATGGTTAATAGTCTTTGCGCACCAGTTGCTCGATGAATTATTGAATTGTCTAACCAAGATCAGAATTTTCGGTTTAACTGTTTGAATTTGTGAGCACACTCTTCATCTTTTCAGAATCAGATCTTCTCTCTAGTGATATATGTGAGTAGATGGATCAGTGATAAAAGACTTGATCTTTTTTTTCTTTTGCTTACACAAAACTTGCTCAAATTGTGACTGATAATGCTTTCGCCAAGAATCTTCTTATGTAATTTTGATTCATATTTATAGCTGGCCTTAGCGATCAGCACAAGTTATTATTAACCAGGAAGAAGTTGATACATTTGTGAGCATGGATCAAGAACATACCGACGATTTGTTAAAGTGCGTCTATGTATCAATTTTACGCTTATTTTCTTAGCCGTGTGTGCATGTAATGATTTACCATTGTTAACTGGTTTGGTAATATCAACAGCCATTTGGAGAAGCAACATGAATTGCTCATAACAACTCGTAGGACCATGACTCAAGAACTCCAAAAAGTTGAGGTTTGTTTGAAGGAAATGAGTTGAAACTTAGTGAACATTTGATTTGGATATATGATCAAGAAAGCTCTTTTTGAAAACAATGGTTTGGTGATGTGATTAATGAGTAGAACATTGGCCTTTTCAGGTGGAAGAAGAGATGATGATGAAGAAATTCTATGAGCTAATGTCTGCACATGACGTAAATAAGAAGGTTTGTTTTTTTTGAAGATGTTTAATGGCTTGAATCTCTAATAAAACAGAGATCAGTTGATTAAAGTGTTGGACTTGATTGAGATTAGTCTTGTTTGTTGTTCTTTTGAAGAAAATGGCGGAGACTCAAAATGTGCCGCAATGTAAAGATATAGTGGAAATGGAAGCTTCTTCTGAGAAGCCATTCAGAGCTTATTATAGAAGAAGATTGAAGAATGCAGAACAGAGGAAGTCAATGGAGAGAGCAAAGACTCGATTGTGAAGAAAGGCTTTGATGTTACGGATTTGGAGTTTAGAAACAATCGTTATTTTCCTTTTATGGTCTATGCTTTTATTGTTGTAAAGAATTGCAAAGCGTTATGAGCTTATCAATGGCGATGATCGAGATGAGATCATCGTGGTGAGAGAGACATCGATTCTGTGAGAGAGAGTTCTTTTTCTTCTTTCATTGATCTATTCTTTTGTATTTCACCATTATATTCAATAAGAACAGCATTTACAGAGTCTTACATCTTTAAACTTAACATCTTCCAGCAGCCGCAGCTAAATGCTAAGAAATGAGTTTCTCAACATTAATCTTTGTTTCAGCTAAATGCTAAGAACACTTTTTTTAAAAGAATTTTGACATTCGTTGTTTTTGGATAATTACAGTTAATCTGTGAGCATTCATTTATGTAGGAAAGAAAAGAAACGCAACGTTCTTGGATACTCGGGCTAACTTAGACCACCTGAACAATGAGCATGCAACTATTGTGGGGATGCCTGATCCGTCTACACCTGAAAGAGACGGACAGTACCATTCAATGGAGTCGGGCAGGACATTCGGACTCTCGGTTTTATGTAAAGCGATATCTGATACAAGGAAACAGATATAACATTAGTAATTGATGAAATTCCTTGGAGAGTGAGAAATAGAAGATACTTGAGTAATTACCTTCCAAATGTAGGAGTCTTGATACTATTGGGGCGACATGTGTCCTATATGAGCAACACTTAGTATTAATAAAATTGTTGTGCGCAGTTGTTACTTCGTGTATGTAACAGTAGGACTCACCTTCTGAGCTGACTTCACCTTCTTCGAAAGAGCTGAAAAAGTTGCTAAGTTTCTGAGGAACGGTTAGTTGTGTCTTCGAAAGAGCTTTTAAAGTCATCATCCCCCTCGTAAACCAGATGAATCCCATGCATCTTTAGCACAACGCCTTGTTTGAATGGTACTTCTCTTTTAATCACCAGTAAAGTGTACCCGTCTTTCAACACCGTAACCATTGGGTGCAGAGCTGAGTATCGGCAGATGTGGAGTTGATCATCATTTGTTCTAGGCACTCCAGAGAGGTGCAATGAGTGGGTGTATAAGGGTACACCAAGTTTGAGAATTTGGGCTTGAACACCAACAACATCAGGCAGCATGTAGTCATCTCTGGTTTCATGGTTAAGAGCCACAACAACGGCCAAGATTACGCCTCTGAGCTCTCTGTTCGGTTGAGCTGAGAAAGTGACAGGGCCTTGTAAGAACCAGTCCGGGATTCTGTTTCCAGGCAAGCTCAGATTTCGCATCATTTTCAAAGAAACCTGCGATGAGAATATTCACAGAAAGATTTGACCAAATTCCTGATATTCAACGTATTTTAGATTCTGTGGAGTTTGCGGAATTACCTTGGAAAGTCTTTTCTTTACTGCAAGGGAGCAGCTGGAGTTACAGCCGCTCATGTATAATCGTTCCAGCGCCGTCAAGTGCTCTAGGCCTGGAATATCAAACACTTTCTCACAGTTTGTGAGATTGAGGTCGTGCAAGATCTCTAACTTTGAGAGGTCGGATATACTTTCCAATGCAAAGCAGTTTGCGAGGTTTAACTGCTCCAATTTCCACGGAAGAGGGGGAACACACTCGAGCTCTCGGCAGTCATACAATGAAAGTTCTCTAAGATTTGATAACCCCTCGAGACTAGACGGAAGACTGTGAAAATAGTTATTCCCCAGATTCAGTATCTTCATAGACGAAAGCTTCTCGAAATCGTCTGGAATTTTACCCCATCTGCAACTACGAGCATCCAGTTCCTCAAGCAACACAAGGTTTGAGAAAGAGTTTGGTACATCTACAAAACGAGGTTCTTCGCTTGTACCTGGAGAATCACTCTCAGAACTTCTGAAAAGAGGCTTCTTCTGCATTTTCAATACCCTTAGATTTGAGAGATTACCAAAACTTTCAGGCAACTTTGCCACCAAAGTTTCATGCATGTACAGATGGTGAAGAGATTTCAAGTCTCCAAATGATTCTGGAAGCCTCTGGAGCATTTTACAGTTGTTCACTCGAAGTGTAACTAGGTTTTCAAGCTTGCCAAAGTCTCTCGGCAGTTCCTCAATGTTAGAGCCTTCAAGGTATAAGCTGTGGAGTGTGTCCATATCTATGATTGATCGAGGCAGAAACTTCAGAGATTTGCAGTTCCTCAACTCAAGTTCGCGAATAAATTGCAAGCCACCAATCTCTTCTGGTAGAGCTTCAATTGGGGTACTATCCAACTGAAGATGGACAAGAGAATTTAATCCACCAATTGAACTCGGAACTTGTTTCAGAAATTTGCATTTTCCTGCTAAAAAGCCAGTCAAAAATGGCAGTGAATCAGGTTTTAGAGGTAGCTCCATCACCGAGCTTTCATTGATGAATAATTCCTTCAATGATATGAGCTCATTGATAGTATAAGGAATCTCAACAAGGGATGCGCAGCGCATCATATGCAGCTTCTGGAGATTTTTTAGATTTCCAATAGAACTTGGAAGATTTTGCAATGCAGTATCATCAAGATAAAGCTCTTCCAGTGATGCCAATGTTCCTACACACAATGGTAGCTGTTTTATAAATCTGCAACCCTTAAGACTAAGCTTTTCAAGATTCTTGAGGCGATCGATAGATTCCGGTAAGTTATTAACTGCGGTTCCATCAAGAAGAAGCTCTTTCAAACATCCCATTGCACCAATGTTTTTTGGTAACATTCTCAGATTTGAACAGCCAGATAGAAAAAGCTTTTCAAGATCCTTCAGTCCAGAAACATCCTCAAGAAATTCAGAAAGCTTTGAACAGTTTCTGAGGTCCAGGTGAAGCAATGTTCTCAGATGACCAATTGATCTAGGAACCTTCACCAGAAGCTTGCATCGCTCGAGAACAAGCTTCTCTATGGCTTTATGTTTTGATAAATCAGGAATGGATTTTAAGCTGTGGCAACCACTCAAATTCACAACCCTTAAGTTCTCAACCACCTGAAAAGCAGGAAGAACCTTTTTTAGCAGTGAGACTTTAACGCAAACTATATACTTGCCCATGTTAAAGGGAATAAGAAAGCCTACCCATTTGCTGCGCAAACTCTGGACTCGTCTAATTCCACTCTCTGAGAGATCAAGGACAGCAAGTTGCCCGGAAAGAAAATCCGGTGGAAGATTTTTTAATGGGCAACCTTTCCACTGTATCCACTTGAGTTCAGATGGGAGGAGTTTAAGATTTCCTTCTAGTTTCATGTGATTGATCTGAAGAAGTCTTAACTTAGTCATTGGTACAAAAGGCTCTACACGAATGGTGGCTTCAGAAGTTTTTGGCTTTTCCTCTTCTCGAAATCTTATCAATTTACTCCTCAGGTAATTACAAACAGAGTTAATGCCCCAATTGTTCTGTAGATTCTTCAAAGCCATTTCATCTACACGTGAGTCCCTCACAAACTTCTTTGTGAAGTCAAATACGATTCCTTGGATGGATGATGTTCCCTGTTATCCAATTACAGGAAAAACAAGTAAATGAGAATGTAAGTCAGATACAAATGATATATAACTATAGCTATAAATATTTACCTTCGTATTGTCTAATACGGTCATAATTTCATCACGATCACAGAGTCTATTTCGCATTCCAGGATTCCCAGGGATTTCTTTAAGGTCCATCTGCCTACCCATATCTCTAATCTGATCATGCATCCACAGAGTTTTGTCTGCCGTGATCTTAACAAGAGATTTATGTCTGAGAACATTGAGAGCAGCCTCGGCCTTAAACCCACATCCTTTCAGTATATCAACAACATCTTCTATTGTTATCTCCATTCCGAGGAAGAGACACGCAATGTCGAGGAATACTTGCTTTTCTTCATCGTTTAAAGATTTGAAACTCAAAGCCAGAACATCGGGAAGATTGTTAGGTTGGATATTTTCCAGCTTCCTCAGTTGAACTTGCCATTCCTTTCTCTCCTTCTTGTCATACAAAAGAGAGCCAAACACTTCAACACTGAGTGGCAACAGCCCCGTTATCCGGACCATCTTTTCGGACAAGTCCAATAGACGCTTTGTTGGTTTTTCTTTTCGTAGTGAATGATAACTAAACAGCTTCAATGCCTGCATCTCAGTCAAGCACTTCACCTCATATCGTTGGTTCACTGAGAGCCTACTCAAAATCTCTTCATCTCTGGTGGTGATGACTATAAGACTTCCTTCACCATACCATTTTCTTTCACTAACCAGAGCATCAACCTGGTTTACGTTATCAACGTCATCTAAAACCACAAGAATCTTCTTCCCATAAACACTTTCTCTGATCTTGTCTCGGTCTCTGTTAACATCTTCTACTTGCAAAAGGAAAAGTTCATTGATGAAAGTTCTTTGTAGATTGACTAAGCCTTCTTGGTCTGATGATCTTTCTCTAACGTTTGAGATGAAAGCTCGTTGCTTGAAGTTTCCGAAAATCTTGTTATAGAAGGCTTTTGCAAGCGTCGTCTTCCCAATACCCCCCATACCGTAAAGTCCCAGGACTTGAACATCAGAACTGGATTTAATGTCGAGCAGATTCATTAAATCCTCGACACGTGATTCCAGCCCAACAGTGTATTCCCCCACTTCCTCTGCTGTCTGGCTCAATTCCGCTAAAACCCATTTCACCATCGTGTCACCATCATACGATTCGCGACTGCCAAATTCCAAAAGAAAAAACAGAGAAGCCGTCAGATCCTAGATGGTGTGTATGTCTACATGATTATAAATGCAGAGGAAGAAATCAGAGACGAGATATGGAGTCTTACCTGCAAACATATCCAGAGAGATTTCCGACAAAATTCATAGCTCCTTTCCATCGCTGTATACACTCCTCGCTAAATCTTGTGGCGTGTTTTTTAAAATCATCCCCGAAATGATGGTTCTGTTTGCGGACATGCGAGGGATGAACTTGGTAAAAGATAGGTAATATTGGACGTCTCAAAGATGAACTCAGATTGCAGAGCCTAGCTAATTCATCTAGGCACCAAGCAGAACTAGCATAGTTACGGGATAAGACGACGATGTAGGCCGCCGAGTTCTCCATGGCTTCCATCACAGTTACATCGATGTCATACCCGATTGGCACATCGTGGTCGTCGGAGAAGACACGTACCTTCTTTTCCTTGAGCGCCGCACAGAGATGCTCCATGATGTTGTTGCGCGTGTCTACACCTCGGAAACTGAGGTAGACATCAAAGTTGAGCCTTGAAACAACATTAGTCCTCATCTCCGCTTCTGTGATTTTAACTTCCTCCTCTGTTCGAGTCAATTGTTCATCTCGGACTACGTCATACCCAATATTTGAAGTATCTTTGTCTGACGTATCAGGGTTTTCTTCCCTGTAAGTAAGAGTTAGTCCGGTCTCAAGAATGGTCACTTGATCTCCAAAGTCCACAGAAACTTCCACTTGATCCCCTGTTTCTAAGAAGAAATCTACATTTGAAAAGTGTCCTTGCCAGATATGTTTTTCACGGTACATACGAATGTGATCTGTTGCAGGATTGCGACTCCATACACTTCCTTTCGTTAGGTTCTTCACTGTGATCTTTGGAGAGTATCCAGACATTTCATTGTCTTGCTGGCTCACATATGGTGTCCACAAGGTAAACCCGGCCGGATCAGGATTCAGAGTATCAGGCACCCTAAAAGAGATTGAATGTGCCTTATTCTTGAAGCTAACCCAGTTTGGAAGGCTGGATCCCGGGATAAAAATTCCCCCATTTGCACCCACAGCCCATCCCTGTAACACAAACACCATCGTATAATCAAAACCAGTGATCATAACTATATGTAAAACAGTCTAAGGTTGTTTAATCATTTGTTAACAAGAATCAATTCAACAGGTTAGGATATAAAGAAGGATATGAAATAAGACCTGCATGATTCTCTCTCGGTAAGTAGCTGACATGCGGTTGCACATTTCCATGTGGATGACTCCAACAGATTTCAGTTTATCCAGCCCCGGCGTCTCAACAAGATTGGAACAATTTGTAAGGTGCAACGATTGCAACACCGAGCATTCTGATAAGTCTGGAGTTCTTTCCAACATGATACAGTTGCTCGCATAGAAAGATCTCAACCTTTTTGGTAAACTAAACATGGATTGAAGTTCTAAGCAACTATCCAACTTGAGGATCTGAAGACTTAAAAGACCAGCAAAATCTGTTTGCAAATTACGAAAGTTGTTGCCTCGCAGATCAAGTTCCTCGAGACAAGACAAACTCCCAAGATTTTCAGGAACCAATTCATCAGATAGATTGCAGGAACCTAAACGCAAAATCGTCAGGCAGCTTAAATCATTTAATGAGAGCGAAGCAGATAGAGCAGCTTGAGAACTTTCATCAGAATAAGTGTAGTCTCTGTCTTTCCATAGCTCTTTGCAGCCATGAAGAGACAGTTCTTTCAGTTTCTTCAGTTGATTACTCGAAGAGGGGATTTGCCTTAGAGCGGTAGAATCGGCTTTAAGAGTTGTCAAGGATTCCAATTCACCTAAAGCATCATCCAATCTCTCAAGTTGCGAGCATCCTGAAAGAATGAGAGTTTCCAGCGACTTCAAGGTATAGAGTTCCAACGGGAGGTCACCAAGCTCGGTGCAACCTTCCAGATTTAAAAGTACCAACGTGTTGTGAAGAGTTCCTATCGACTTGTGAACCAGGACCAATCTCTTACAATTTATCAAGAGCAACGTCTCGAGGTTCGGGAGATAAGAGAAGTCTGGGGTCTCCGTGAGCTGGACGGAATGACTGAGGTCAAGGTATTTTAACTTTTTCAGGAGCTGTGGCTGCTACAAAAATAACAAATATAGAAGAAAAAAAATTAATGAAGCATAAGTTGGCTAACTTCAAGAGGACCTTAAGAAGGGGTTATTCAAATACTTTTACCTTTTGATCATCCCAAAGTCGTTTAAGGTTGCTGCACTGCAAGTCCATGACAACTAAACTCCCCAAATGTAATGTTGTTGGTATGAAGTATAGAGGAAACTCGAACCAGTAAAACCATCGTAGACCTCTTGGAAAATGTGCATAGTTACCCTTGACATGTACATGACTGAGTTGTAACAGTCTCAGCTTCCGTAGATTTGAAAATGCTTTAGCCTCCAAGTTCTCAACACCCGTAACTCCAGCCTTCAGGCTGAGTCCTTCAATTGCATCAGTGCCCTTAATTGAACAAATAATTTTATCAGTTTAATGTTATGCCCAATCTACCTTATACTTTTTGGTTGAGAGAAATAACACATAGGAATTTTGTTCCTTACAGAATTGTTTGCCAATACATCAATAACATCAGCAGGATCCCACAATCTACTCCATCTTTCACAGCTATTCCGAGATGTTCCTCGGACAATATTTCTTCCCATGTCTCGTAATAAGTCATGCATCACTAGCCTGTTATCACGGACTGTAATGAGACACCTCTCCTTTAGCACAGTGAGTCCTATGTCAGGATACAACTTGCATCCATCCAATATGCAAGCTACATAGTCTTTATCCATCCCAATAAAGAAGCAAGATATATCCAAGAATATTTCTTTCTGTTCTGGGTCTAGCGCATCAAAGCTGATCTGAAGTTTTGCTTGAATGTCAGCATTGGGGGTTTGTTTCAACAGTTCCAATGTGCTTCTCCATTGGGAAGTGTTTCTCTTGAAGAGAAAAGCACCCAAGATTTCCATAGCCAAGGGTAGTCCACCACAGTATTTAACCAACTTATCTGAGAGCTGTACAAACGCTTCAGGAGGTTCACTCCTTCTAAAGGCATGCCAACTTAGGAGCTCAAGAGATTCACAACCATCAAGTTTTTCCGGTGAATAAATATGTTCTACTCCGAGCTGCTCTAACAAATGTGTGTTCCTGCATGTAATTATTATCCTGCTCCCTGGCCCGAAGCAGGCCAAATCTATTGCGGCCGAATCAATCTGCTTTATGTCTTTAACATCATCAAGTACTACCAATACCCTTTTCTTGCGGAATCTTTGTCTTACATCGTGATCCATGTTATTGAATACTTTGCCATGCCTCCTTAAGATGTCAGAAAGAAGTTTTCGCTGAAGATAAACCTTCCCTTCAAGTTTCGTGGAGTACTCTCCAAAGTTTTCTAGGAAACTTGTTCCTTCAAAACGATGTGAGAATTCATTATATGCAGCCTTAGCTAGCGTTGTTTTACCGATCCCACCCATTCCGCAGATTCCGATAACTTGGACATCATCGGAACCAAAGCACATTAGCTTATAAATACGGTGTACACGTGATCTAATACCAACACTATATGTTGGTAGATGCAAGTATGAACTAGGCAGCCTTTTGAGAATCTCTCTAATAACTCGTTCGGTCATCTTTGCTTCATTACTGCAAGATGTTGTTAAAATGAAGATAAGAAATCCAGTCGCTGTGTTTCCTTTTACTTAGGTTTAATGTGTTTTTAAAAAGGAAAAGTATTAGGATTCAAGGGACAAAACAACAGAGTATAACGAAGTGACCTGTAGCCATAAATGGGAAACCCAGCCAGATTTGCAACTTGTGTTAAAGCTTCCCTCCACTTCAGCAACTTGCTCTCTGGGTAACGGCTTTTGTGTTTATCAAATGAACCTTTTTGTCTGCGGAAATCTCCTGGGTCAACGTTGTAGAAAATTGGAAATACCATTTGTCCGGTGTCGCTTTCGCGGCATTCCATAATGTGCACAAGCTCATCAAGGCACCAAGCTGATGAAGCATAGTTCTCGGATAAAACGACAAGGAGAATTTTCGAGTTTTCAATGGCTTTCAACAGCTCTGGGGAAAAAATTTCTCCTCTTTTTAGTTCTTCATCGTCCATGAATGTGTGTATCCCAGATCTTACTAGACTCTCATAGAGATGGCTTAAAAACCCAGTTCGCACATCTTCTCCACGGAAACTTAAGAACACATTGTATCTCCATCGTTCATGAATTTGCCCCATGCCTTCAGCCATGCCTGACAATAGATCTGGGGAAGTTAAATGAGTTTCTCCAGACCAATTTCTACTTTCATTATGTAATCGTTCCTAGAATACATGCTTTATTGGTGAATCATGAAGGCGAAATCGAATCTGAAACAGAAAGATAAGAGATGACAAAGAGCAAGAGACAATATTGCTTGCTTACTTGAAAACTCTTCTTCTTGGCTTGATTAGAGAAATCTCTATCAGAGGGGAGCTTCAGCTGCAGAACTTGACTCTGCCAGAAAAAAAATTGAACAATCAGAACCCGCAACACTCACAAAATAAGAATCAAGATGGATTGATTAGAAAATTGTAGCAGAAAACCGGACGATGCGTATCTTGTTGTCTTCTTCCGTTGACTTTAGCTATATTGATGCCCTTTTGGCAAGTCTAAGGGTCCCAATAATTACATCGCTGCTTCTGCAAAGTCTGTTTCATCATCTCTGGTTAGGACTGATTAAAATATTAAATGATGAAGGTAATATAGTATGGCAGTAAGACCAAAAACAATTATATATCTTTTCATCACAATCATATTCTAAGAATATATCTTCTCCTCTTTCTATAGTTACCAACAATCTAAGGTGTAATAGAATCCACATATAAAAGAAATCTAAAATGTAATACAGCATCAATTTAGAGACTGAATTTTACGCTTCTACTTTTAAAAAGATCCATAGATAATAGATGTACTTACCTGTGAGGCATGTGATGGTCTGATGGGTTTCCTCAGCTATTACCATCTCTCTGTCTTGGATGACTGATGAATACAATCGTACGCGGTTGTATTCTCCCATGAAATTCATGACCACACTATCACCACAAAGTAAACAAACTCAGTATTTTATAATTGATCCTCTTCTATTTCACCCTTGCTGATATTAAAGAGTCTTGTGTTGTAACTTAGAGCAATCCCTATCTCAATAACTGTACCCTGCTCAGTAAAATCCACATTCACTTCTACTTGATCTTCTCTTTTTAAGCAGACATATTCGTTCGCTGTAATTGTTGGAGGGTTTTCATCAACTTTTTTGACTCATAATGCGCATCCACACCGAATAAACCCGGCCTTCAAGATTGAGATCACAGTCAAAGAGACTGCAGTGATCTCATCCAGATTGGTAGGGTAGATCCTGGAAGATAAAGGCCTCCATTGCCTATTTTACTCCAGCCCTATCACACATACAAATTCTAGTCAGCATCAGGAACATATGTTGATCATGCTAGTAAAAACGAAAAAGTAGATAACTAAATTCAACTTGGAATATTCTATCTCCCCAAGCATGTAATGCAGTTTTGCAAAATTCCATATTGATCGAAACCCATATTGATAGAATTCACAAGCAGATCCTCGGACGAGTTGTATCTCTGCTTCTTCACTTCGTTAAATAGAGAAATAGATAAAGGAATTCACTCTAAAACCCTATAGAATCAGCTATTAAGCGGACCAACGCTTCTAAAGATTCTACAAACTCTGAATTTAGAATAGTTTAAGTATAGTTTTCTCTAGATCATCACAAAGAAAGTAAAATTTAACTTATGTTGTAAGCAATGGAATCCAAGCTTAAGAACAGAAGAAGATTTACAGCGCGAGGAGTGCATCGAGTCCTTGAAGATAATGAGGAAAAGTTCGTCTCCTTCTCGAAAGTCTAAGACTGACGGTGGTGGAAGGGGAATCCGGCNATTATATAAAAATAGAATTAGATAAAAAGTATGATATAAAAGTACATATATTTTTTTTAAGAAAATTATATATATATATAAGATGATCCGTATCGAATACGGGTATCTTGTTCTTAAAATTCAATTATCTGGATTCGGAAACTCCGGATATCCTATTTTCCGGATCGGATCTCGGATACCGGATATTTTGCCTTATCCAAGTGTTGATTCATTATTAATGATATTTTATTGTTGACTAGATTAGGTCCCGCGTATACGCGAATATACAATATAATCTTATTATATAAAGCTGAATATTTCAAAGTTATTAACTCACCAGATCGTGACACGTATCAAGTCAATCGATCAGATTTTGACATGTGTAAAAAGAACTTCCAATTAGATTTTACCACGTAATACTAAAAATAAAAGAAAATTTATAATCGATTCATAATTCTAAACGATAAAGTTACTAAACAAAAATGAAAATTAGAAAATATAAATTTATCCTAAAAGCCAAAGTTAATAAAAAGGGGAAAATATAAAATTCTGAAAAAATGATAAAAGAAAAAGGGAAAATAGAAAATTCTTTAATATTTCCATCTAGATTAAAGAAATTAAACAATAGATTACTAATTCTAAAAGGAAAAGAACTCTAATTCCGCACATCTATATAAATAACTTGGCAGTCTCTCAGTTACATACGAAGAAATCAAAAGTCCAATAATAATATTTTCCAAGACTATTTTACTTCATATGCTCCACCAAATTCTTCCTTCTAAGAGTATATTTTTCTTATTATTTATTTTTAATGGGTGGTTAGATATTATTTTCTACTTTTTTGTTTTTAGTTTTTTTCCCGAGTTATAAAATTTTAAATTATAAATCCGCGTATTTTATTATTCGGGAAAACAAAAACTAAAAACGAAAAAATAGAAAAAAGTTTGATCACCCGTGAAAAATTAAAAAAAAAATTAAGAATATTAGTTTTACTATTATTTATTTATTTATTTATTTTGATTATTTTGATTATTTAATTTCCAATTAAATTTAATAACATATATATAAATATTTAAGTTTTCGTATTCCTATTTGATTTAGGTTAACTTTTTATTATTTAACTAATTAAATATCTATTTTCCTAAAATTTTAATTTTTGGGGCGGATCAGAATTCAATTTGTAACGAATCGGGTTGAAATCAGGTTGGGTATAAGCCGAGTTAATCCTGGTTTAGTCATATTTAGACCGATTCCGTCAGATTAATGCTAACAATTTGTAATTTGATGGTTATTGTGTTGGCAACGTAACTGATGTTAATAGGTGCATGTGTTGTGTTTTAATTCCTTATGAACAAAAAAAAGTTTATTCAAACAATTTCTTAAAGCTTTCCAAAATTTAAGAAATTTTTATTCGTGATTAAATCTAATCATGTCTATTGTGCGAATTTTTGGTCCTACAATATTGTTGGAACAAATTTTTTATCAAAGCTTGTGGGCTTGATAAAATTGTGTTTGTGTGAAAAAAAATGAGTTAAGCCCATTCAAATGAAATGTTTTCATTGGCTATAACTATTCGTGGGAAGAGAAAAAGTCTCACATTGCTAGTTGAGAAATGTTTCTCTTGAATATATATGGAGTGGTCGTATCATCTTATAAGTGTCGATCGATGCTTGACGGACATTGGGCTTTGAACCAATTACGAATACAAAACGTGTAGTAAATCCAATTCCAAATCGGTCGATGCACATTATCGATCGATGCACACGCAGTGTCGACCGATACTAAATTTTCAGAGACTTAAATCGATCGATCCACGTTCGGTGTCAATCGATGTCAGTGAAATTTTTGCATAGTATCGATCGATGCCACATTAGGTGTCGATCGATACTCACATGGTGTCGATCGCAATCGAACCAAACAAGAACCACATCGTGCGTTCGTTGTTTATACCGTTTATTAATCGCAATTAATAACGGTTGTGAAAGACGTTTAAAGCAATACTGCTTGTACTACACGTTTCAAGTTGCTAAAGAAGCGTTTTGATAACGTTTGAGTATCACTAATATAAAATAATTCAATAAACAAGAAATTGCTTCTACTACACGTTTCAGATTGCTAAATTAGCGTTTGATAACGTTTGAGTATCATCAGCAGTAGAATAATCGTTTTATAAATCGTTTGAAAACACGTTTATTTACTCGCGATTAAATATCCGATTGAAGTAATAAAACAAAAATCGGATCTTTCTTTGAGTTAAGAATGTAGGACCAAAAATGGGATTCCATTTGTTGGAATCGCAGCTTTAAGAGATTCATGTTGTTGAACCAATCATTTTTCTACAGTTACAATTTCTGTTTTTCTTTCAGAGTTCTTTGGTTGTTTATTCAATTTTGTTGTTGTTGAATTGAATTAAAATTTTATTCAAACAAAAAAAACTTTGTTACATTAAATGCATATGTTTTTTTAGCTTAGATATGCTTAAAAATAAGAGACAATGTGATTTTTTTTTATTTTTATTTTGGGTAAAATGTTAAGATTAATACCAATTTTCGAAGTTTTTACAGCGGTACAGAGATTCAACAAAGAGAAACAGAAAGACCAAAATCTACTAACAACGACGAAGAACAACAAGATACACGACGCTTTAGGAATCGGTAGACGGTCACGAAATTAAAGAACCGAGACGAAGCTAGATGGAAGAACACCAATCACACGCCTAAATGCGGACCATCACGTTTTTGCCACAGTCCCGGGAGAGCTGGAGTCCATCTTAGTTGCCACGAGCATAATCGTGAGAAAAATACCTACAGCTTCTCCGCAACGAACGCAATTTCCGGTTTCATCGAAAGATAGAACCGGCGCCTCTATCAACCGTCAAACAACACTCTAAAACTCTACCTACTAGCCAAAGAAAGGAGCAAACCGCAACCGAAACCATATACACGAAACCAATGTGATTTGAAACTTCAAGATGTTTCCTTGTAGCAAACCAAAGCACCAGTCCGCTCTGGAGTCGTTTGTCTTCGGCTGCTCGGATTGAGCTCAGGCAGTTCCTCATTGTTTTGTCGATTAACTGGATCAGTCGTTGCATCGGCGATGGTGGATCTGCATCGATTTCTTTCTAACCATATTAAATAAATTGTGGCTTGGAGCAGGTACCGAATGATGAACACCAGCAGGAGATCATGGCTAGAAGTGGAGATGAAGTGGGTGAGGACTGTCCAATATGTCGTGAATTTGTTTTGAAGTACTCCATGGGCTAATGCAAACCAGATTTCCAAGGAGTATATGCAAGAGAAAAAGAGATCATTTCGAGTTTCCATTGGCTCTTGGCAGAGGACACAAGCTATAGGAATAATCTATTGCCATTGCAACATGCGGTCTTCCGTCGATAACTAATCATGAAAAGCAAGCCACGCCAAAAAACAGTACTTTGGAGTTGCATTTGAGAACCAAACCCCACGACTCCATTCTAGCACAAGTTGAGTTGAACGCAGCAGATTCCATGTTGATTTTGTCGAAAAACTACTTCCTCAAATCGCCATGAATGTCCATCAATAATGTCTTCTATCTGATTTAAAGTAGGCATTCAATGTCTCCGTCTCCTATGATTCGTCACCACCATATTGCCACTGCCTCATGAACCGATATGCCAAGATCAATATATCCTCTTACACCAGTTTTGTCTATAAGACAAGCAATCAAACTCCAATTATCAAACCATAATTATGTCGTTTCCCCATTTCTCATTTCAACCTTGTGAAACTCCTTCGCCTTTTCACGATATTAAAAGTTGTGGATTCATTACCATAGCTACTATTGGTGTGTGTGGAACTGTTTTGCATCTCATTATCCGTTAGTATCTTTTGGTAAATGCAGTGCCGGTCTTGACTAGAAACATATCAAACATGTGCTTCTAGATTTTAGATTATTTATTAATTTTAGGGGCCAATTTTTTTGAAATTATCTATTAGCTCTTTTGGTTACTGATGTAATAGTGCATGACAGTTTGCATGTTCAAATCCAGCACTTGTATTCTATTGTAATTTTTCATATTCATGTATCATAGATTGGTAAGGAGGTTTCTATATTCCTTCTTTCAATCGTTCAGATATTTGTTTAGCCAAATTTTTTTTCTGCTTGTAGTTCTATATTTGTCGAGGCCGGCTCTGAGTAAAAGGTGATGTGGATTGACTATTTGAAATAAATTATTTTAGTGTTAACAACAACAAAAATTTCGTCTAACCAAATGAAAAAAATGGCGAATCAATCAAACCGAGTTCTAACCCGAGAGGTAATAAAATAGGCTTAAACAAGTGACCATTGATATCCTGAAAAGCTCTTTCAACACTTTGGTCGAGTATTCGTCATATCTGCTACGTGTAAACTAAATAGCTTTCTTCTCTCCCACTCTATATATATATCTCTCTACAAATATATAGGAAAAGAAGATTCACAAAAAAAAAAATAGATATTAAAGGTTTTAGAGAAGTGAGATCAAAAAGTGGTAGCTAGGCATGGAGAAGTATGAGATGGTGAAGGATTTGGGATTTGGAAATTTCGGATTGGCTCGGCTTATGCGTAATAAACAAACAAACGAGCTTGTGGCTGTCAAATTCATCGATCGAGGCTACAAGGTCCATTTTATTTTCTTTTTTTGTCTCTTTCTGTTTTTTGTTTTGTTTTGTTCTCTATGTTTCTTACAAAACTGATTGTTTGATGCAGATAGATGAAAACGTTGCAAGAGAAATCATCAATCATAGATCTCTTAATCATCCCAATATTATTCGTTTTAAAGAGGCAAGTGAATGTTTTTTTTTTGGTTAAAGAAGTGAATCTTATGTTATTTTTTCTTCCTTATCTCGAATCTCTTGGTTTGACTCCCAAAACTCGAATCTTGGACTATTCGTTCCAATGATATATTCGATATGTTCAGTATATTTAACCCACAATTAGTCAGAAGCTACAAAATTTTGGCATTAATTTGGTGTGCTAATTAATTAACAAAAACTTAAAACTTGGTGTATATGTTGATGATTCAGGTTGTCTTAACTCCAACACATCTTGGAATTGTAATGGAGTATGCAGCTGGAGGAGAACTGTTCGAGCGGATAGCTAGTGCTGGTCGATTCAGCGAAGCTGAGGTTTGGAAATAAATTTCTATAACATTTTTTTGGGTCAATAACATACATTCTACCGGATTTTAGTAAAAAATAAATTCGATTTTTAATTACCATTATATGGTAATTAATTAATGAATTATACTTGCAGGCTAGATATTTCTTTCAACAGCTCATTTGCGGAGTGCAGTACTTACATGCAATGGTAAATTTAATACACACCAAATTGTATTAAAAAAAACAGTTGTGTTATGTGTTTTATTAATGAACCAAATTTTTTTTTTTTTGCAGCAAATATGCCATAGAGATCTGAAATTGGAAAATATATTGCTTGATGGAAGCCCAGCACCACGTCTAAAAATTTGTGATTTTGGCTACTCAAAGGTTATAATTTTCTTAATTATTCATTTTTTTTTGTTTTTGCTTTTCTAACTTAAAATTTAATATACCAAACGTATAATAATTTATATTAAAAAAAACATTATGCAGTCTTCTATTCTGCATTCCAACCCTAAATCGACGGTGGGAACTCCGGCATATATAGCACCGGAAGTTTTTTGTCGTTCGGAATACGACGGAAAGGTAATCAAAATATTTTCACAAAGTATATTTTTTTGTCGTCTTCAATATTTTAGTATTAGTAATGAAGATATTTTACAAGTCTGAATTCCACTTTCAATAGTTTTTTTACGTTTGAATTCCACTTTCAATAGTTATTAAACAATAAAGGATGGAAAAAAGAGTATTATACGACAAAAGCTTCATAATTTTCCACTCACATGACAAATGCTACTAATCTCATAGGATACTATTTTGTTTTGTCGTCATCTTATAGGGTACTATATATATAACATCGACTTTATCGCATATCTATTCAAATTAAATGGTCATTCTCTAATCAATTTGGCCAACGTCATCACAATCATTAGTCAACTTAATAACATTTGTTTTCGGAAATTACTTGCATTATTTCGTGGTGTTACCTTTTAAATTCATCTTAATTTTGCTAAGATGACATTTGTCCATTTCGGATCAACCGACTAAAATGATCTGTGAAAAAAAAAACAGATTTGGAAACCAAATCAAGTTATAGTTCGCTTAAAATATTAAAAAACCCAAATCTATATTATTTTTAAATGAAATTCATTATTATTAATATATTTTTATGACGCCTTGTTTTAGTTACCATTATCCCTAAAACACTGAAATATAATTGAAGATACCCATAGTTAAATAAAATGCCTATCGTAAACAAACTTCTGATGTTTCGCAAATCCAATTTCAAAAATCTTGGACTATTGTGTGCTTTTACTAAAAATTTTACGTTTATAATATAAAGTAGAAACTAGATTCTAAATCTCCATGATCGTGTGGGATAAAGTTTTTTTTAATATATAAAATATAAAATAAGAAATAAGAACTAATTTAAATGTTATTGATTCAAATATGTTTAATTTGTAATTTTTAAGTTTATAACATATTTAATAAATATTTGGCAACATGTATTTTTTAAAAATAAAGAATTTATTTGATACATGTTTGGTAGCAGGTTTAATTTATTTGTAAAAAATAAAGAATGTTTAGAAATAGATTCCAAAAGTGTTCATGTTTTAATAGTTTAAACTAGATTCTAAACTCGATTCTAAACTAAAATAAATATTTTTTGTAATATATAAAATATGAAATAAGGAATAAGAACTAATTTGAATGTTATTGATTCAAATATATTTAATTTATAATTTTTTAAATTTATAATAGATTTAATAAATGTTTGACAATATGTTTAATATCTGTTTGACAACAAGTTTAATTTATTTTAAAAAATAAAAGGTGTTTGGAAACAGATTTCAGAAGTGCTGAGATTTTAAGAGTATAGATTATTGTTATTTTACAACCCACAATTCATGATTTTTTTTTTGTTTTGGTTGAACACAAGTATGATTATTGATACAATATAACCTGAGGTTGTTTGGTATAATCTTTCTAAACACAGTCAGTTGATGTGTGGTCTTGTGGAGTGGCACTCTATGTTATGTTGGTCGGAGCTTATCCTTTCGAAGACCCTAAAGATCCTCGCAATTTCCGAAAAACTGTCCAGGTTTCTTTTTTTAAAGATAAAATGAAATGAAATTATTTTTTGTTTGTTTTTGATTCGTATAAGCACATATCGTGTGTCATTTTTGAGTTTGGAATTGCAGAAAATAATGGCTGTAAAGTACAAGATTCCAGGATATGTTCACATATCTGAAGATTGCAGAAACTTGTTATCTCGTATATTTGTTGCTAATCCATTACAGGTAATTAAGTATATCTTTCTTTTTTTTTTGTTTTTGCCAACAAGTATATATATATAAATTATAAGTTTGATTATTTTAAACAAAACAAAAAAATATTGCCTTATCATATACGTTAATTTATTTGTTTAAAAATACGTCTTGTTACATCATCTATAAATTATAAATGCAAATGCAAAGCGTAAATGAATTATTTTTGAGACTTTTGCATGTAAAGTCACTTATTTGAAGTTTTTAAATTTTTTAGCATTTTTGAATTTATTTAGGAAAATAACATTTATTTCACTATTCATAACAATTTAGCCCATATACAGTACGGTGTGTACGTATGTGGACGGTATACGGGTAGACAGAGAGAGAGAGGTATTTTCGACATTTACACGTTAAAAAACAAAAAAAAACTAATAATTTCTTGAATGTAAAAAAAAAAACATATTCATATATTATAAAGTTAAACGCAAACGTAAAACACATTTTAATCCTTAATTTGAACTCGCTAATCAACTAATGCGTCTTATTTTTTTTTTGTTAATTATATTATAGAGGAGTACGCTTAAAGAGATTAGGAGTCATGCATGGTTCCTAAAGAATTTGCCAAGAGAACTAAAGGAGTCAGCACAAGCTATCTATTACCAAAGGAATGTTAATGTTAGTAGTTTTTCTCCTCAAAGAGTAGAGGAGATTATGAAGATAGTTGGTGAGGCAAGAACCATTCCAAACCTTTCGCGCCAACTCGAATCGCTTGGACATGGTGAAAAAGATGATGCTGATGAAGAAGAAGAATATTTGGATGCTAATGATGAAGAATGTGATGATGAATTTGTGTAGAAGTAAAAATTATTGCATGTTGTCAAATTATGAACAGCACTTGTAGTTTTGTTTTTGAATTTTAGTTTAATTTTGTTTGGTTTGGTGAACATAGTAGCTAAGTAAAACGAAATATAGTTTGAATCTAGTAACAAATTGATTGGGTATTTGGGTTGGGAGAATATGTTAGAAGAATATAGCACTATAAAAAAACATGTTAAACTCCCACGGAAATATCGGTGGGAAAATTCATTTTCGACAATTTTCCTACAGAAAAAATGGTGGGACATCGATCATTGTAAATTCAAAAATGGTGGGAAAATTGTGGGAAATTCCCCACCAAAATATCGGTGGAAAAAGTGGTCAGTAATATCGGTGGAAAATTGGTCGGGAATGTTCCCACGGTTTCTCCACCACGCTTCACACTTTTTCCCACGGATTCCCCAACATTTCATATAACATTTAAATCAGTATTTTAATATTATAATAATATAATTTTATAAATTGAAAAACTAAAAATCAAATTTAAAAACGTAAAATTTAACATAAAATTAAGTTTTCATACACAAACCTAAAATGTTAAGTGAAACCAAATTATTCAAAACACACGAAAACCCAAATTCAAATTTACTCTTGAGTCGCATCTTGGGATGCATCTGCATCGTTTTCTTGCTGCAATTCGGGAAGTTTGTTCCGATTGTTAGGAACAAAGTGTACATGTGATTCATAATACAAATGAGCGATTTATAAACAAAAACAAAATTTGAAAAAAGTTAAGAACACACACGCTATAGAATTGACTCCTATAAGCAGCACACCTGAGTGACGTCGTCCATGTGGGATTCCTCTAAACAAGCAACTTGCTCTGAGTTTCTCCAATCCCACAGAAGAACCTGCACCATCACACCAGATCGTAACACATAGAAAGTAGTGCTAAAAAGAAAGTGTATTCCTTGTGAAGGTTTAGAGATAATATAAAACAAGATGTCCAACCTGCTCTTTGCATCCACCAGCCAAAAGATTATCTCCAGCACCTCCATAGGAGAAGCTGAATATCTCCTGATCATTCTCAGCATCAATACACGAAACCTGAAACACCCGTGACCAAAAGCATGAACTAGATCAAATCAGTTAAGCGTTATAAAGGAAAAGAAATCACATTTACTTCTATGATTCACCTGCTGGAAACTACGCATGTCCCAAGATCTGATTGTCCCATCGGAGGAGCAAGAGTGCAGAACGTGAGGAGTTGCCGCCGAGTCCGAGGAAAACGCAATCTGATTGACGGTACCTGAGTGACCTTTACATTCGCCGTAGTATTGACCTGTCACCGGCGAGTAAAGCTTCACGGTGTTGGTCGATAGAATTAATTTGCAATCTGAAAATTTGTTTACCATTTCGTCCCAACAGTCTTTCGTAAGAGAAATCCAGAAAATTAAGCCAAAAAAATTACGAAGACTCAAACAAAAACAAAAAACAAATTTCCTACAATTACTTAACCAAAATCCACCTACAAATATTTTTTAATTTAGAATTGACTTAGAATCTAGTTTAGAATCAGTTTTAGAAACTCTGAATCGAACTAAACTCTAAAAACGAATCTCGAAAAAACGAAACTCGAAAATCGAAACTCAGAATTAATAACTATGAATCGAAACTCAGAATTACCTTGCGGGAATGGCAGTTTCAGTTCTCTCTCTCTCTCTTGAAAAGGATGGAGGCCTCTGGTAATTTTTCGATTTAGGTTTTGGTTAGAAAAATTACCCACTTATTTCCTACGGTTTAGTAATTTGGTAGGAAAATTGTTGTTAATTTGCAATTGAATATATCGGTCGAGATTCTGTGGCGAATTTGCGATTGATTTCCCATGACTTCCCCACGAATTTTCAACGGTTTTTATTTGGTTAGTAATCGGTTGCAAATTTCCCACAAAATCTCGACCGATATATTCAGTTGCAAATTAGCAACAATTTTCTCATCGAATTACTAAACCGTGAGAAATCGGTGAAAAATCGATTTGTAATTTTCCCAACCAAAATTTCGGTGGGAAATTCCGTATAATTTTGACATGTTGTTTTGTAGTGTAGTTGGATGTCAAATTGCAATGAAAATTAAGTCTAACCAGTTCCGTTTTTAGTCTTCTAAATAATAAATACAATAAATGATGATAATTATCAATATATCAGAGTGGCGCAGCGGAAGCGTGGTGGGCCCATAACCCACAGGTCCCAGGATCGAAACCTGGCTCTGATAAATTATTAATGTTTTTGGCTATTTACAATTGATAATTGGGTTGGATCGGGCCCAGATTACTAATTGTATTTTTCTTCCAAACTTTCATGCGTATGCGTTGTTTGATTATTGGGCCGGATCGGACCCAAATGATTAAATATTTGTTTTCTACAGATCCTATATCACTTCTTACCACTTTGTTCCACTCAAAAACGGTTTATTCAACTATGATATGAACTAAGTAGTTTCTGACTTATAAAAGTCAGAAAAATGGTACGTGAGTGAATTTTTATGGAGCCCACCGTCACTATGCATACACAGTAACTTATCTTTTTAAAAACGTTCGATTGTAAAACATAAGTTACAACTTCACACTCTTCATTATAGCTAAATATATATTCATAATATATACCCTACCATAGCAGGTGGTATGTCGCCTCTATAATAATTTATTATTTTACAGTGGTTGTTTAATGCACCACTATTTACTAAATATTATAGAGAGCGGTTTGTCGCCTCGTTATTATTATATCATGGTTGCTAAATGCACCATTATTATTTACTGTTAATATTATAGTGGACGTCTCAGACGCCACCATTATTATTTACTGTTAATATTATAGTGGACGTCTCAGACGCCACCATTATTATTTACTGTTAATATTATAGTGGACGTCTCAGACGCCACCATTATTATTTATTGTTAATATTATAGTGGACGTCTCAGACGCCACCATTATTATTTATTGTTAATATTATAGTGGACGTCTCAGACGCCACCATTATTATTTACTGTTAATATTATAGTGGACGTCTCAGACGCCACCATTATTATTTATTGTTAATATTATAGTGGACGTCTCAGACGCCACCATTATTATTTACTGTTAATATTATAGTGGACGTCTCAGACGCCACCATTATTATTTATTGTTAATATTATAGTGGACGTCTCAGACGCCACCATTATTATTTATTGTTAATATTATAGTGGACGTCTCAGACGCCACCATTATTATTTATTGTTAATATTATAGTGGACGTCTCAGACGCCACCATTATTATTTATTGTTAATATTATAGTGGACGTCTCAGACGCCACCATTATTATTTATTGTTAATATTATAGTGGACGTCTCAGACGCCACCATTATTATTTATTGTTAATATTATAGTGGACGTCTCAGACGCCACCATTATTATTTATTGTTAATATTATAGTGGACGTCTCAGACGCCACCATTATTATTTATTGTTAATATTATAGTGGACGTCTCAGACGCCACCATTATTATTTACTGTTAATATTATAGTGGACGTCTCAGACGCCACCATTATTATTTATTGTTAATATTATAGTGGACGTCTCAGACGCCACCATTATTATTTATTGTTAATATTATAGTGGACGTCTCAGACGCCACCATTATTATTTATTGTTAATATTATAGTGGACGTCTCAGACGCCACCATTATTATTTATTGTTAATATTATAGTGGACGTCTCAGACGCCACCATTATTATTTATTGTTAATATTATAGTGGACGTCTCAGACGCCACCATTATTATTTATTGTTAATATTATAGTGGACGTCTCAGACGCCACCATTATTATTTATTGTTAATATTATAGTGGACGTCTCAGACGCCACCATTATTATTTATTGTTAATATTATAGTGGACGTCTCAGACGCCACCATTATTATTTACTGTTAATATTATAGTGGACGTCTCAGACGCCACCATTATTATTTATTGTTAATATTATAGTGGACGTCTCAGACGCCACCATTATTATTTATTGTTAATATTATAGTGGACGTCTCAGACGCCACAAAATTTATTTACTGTTTAAATGTGGATGATTCTGTCACCACAATTTTGCCCTTAATTATTTGTTTGTTATGGTTATTATATAAGGAGGCTCGGCCACCTGTATATAAACCTTGTATCTGAAATTTGGTAAATTTAACTGATTGATTATTTAAATTTCCAGATTGATTTTCTTTAATCCCAACGGTCACAAAGAAAAATTTTCAAAATTTTTTACTTTTTCAAACGGCTATGAACAGTATTTTCAATCTATAAATATAATCATCTTTCACTCATTTTTCTTCACTCAAACATTCTACATCCTCTCAAATATTTTTCGGTTTTTCATTCCATAAGAAAAATGATTCGCTTCTTGTTGTTTTTATGTTCAATTGTAATTTTTGCTTCTATTTATGGTCTCTTCGTTGGAGAATTTAGTCCCGAAGAGTTTGCATCAACTGTTATGCTAGTTTTCTATGCATTATTTTTTCTTGTAATTGCTCTAGTTATTCATGTAAACGGTTTCTAATAAAATTACTAATAATATTTTTATGATTTTATTTTTAGAAATCAAAAATGGCAAGCGTTGAAAATCTTAAGATCCCAGCTCTCAAAATTACTGGAGCAAACTACATAGCATGGACCACCGATGTGGAACTCCATCTAGAGTCGAAAAAATTATCCGACACAATAAAAGAAGGAAATAACTCTCCTGCCGAAGATAAGGCAAAGTCGATAATTTTCTTAAGAAAACATCTAGATGAGAATGTGACGCATGATTATGCGGGCATAAAAGACCCAGCAGAGCTGTGGCAAGCTCTAAAGGAAAGGTTTGACAACCAGAGGGAAATAACTCTCCCTCATGCCCTAGAGGAGTGGAAAAACCTGAGATTTCAGGATTTTGAGAAAGTGGATGAATATAATTCCGCTATTTTGAGAATAGTCTCACAATTGAAATTTTGTGGTAAGCCTGTCTCCGAAGCAGAGATGCTCGAAAAGACTTACCTCACTTTTCATAAAGAACACCGTATCCTGCAAGAACTTTATAGAAGTCGCGGATACAAAAGGTTCTCTGAGCTAATTGTGACTCTCATATTAGCGGAAAAGAATTGTGAACTTCTCATAAAAAACCACAACTCTCGACCTACGGGAACTAGAGCACTCCCTGAAGTGAATGCCACAAATGTGAGGAATCCCGAGAGAAAAAGTCAAACCTATCGGGGTCGTGGTCGTCGATTTAATCGTGGACGTGGAAGAGCTTACAACCCAAAAGGGAGGGGATCGTACAAATGGGTTCGACCTGAATATACTAATAAAGGGAAAGAAATCCAAGAGAATTCCACCAATAAGCGTGAGAATAACTGTTACAGATGTGGGTCAAAAGGGCATTGGGCCCATGTATGTCGAACCCCTCCACATCTTTGTAAGTTATACCAAGAGTCCACTAAAGGAAAAGGGAAGGAAGTGAACCTCATGGAACACTTTGAGGGTACATCGTACCTCGACTCCCCCGACTTTACGAATGATTTCGACGAGACCGCTCTTGCGGATAACTGAAATGCTTGTAGTGAGACTACTGAATAGTCTCGAGTAATGCCATGTATAATTATTACATTTCAGTTTTTAAAATAAATAAATGTTTTCTTTAAAACAATCTAATGAATAATTATTGTGTGTTTCTCTATGAATGATTTTTTCTCGTTTTCTTTATTGATGTTTATGTTGATTACAGAAATGGATCACAATACGAATGGAACAATATCCAAGGAAAATATTCGAGAAATTTGTATACCAGATAGTGGAACAACGCACACTATTCTGAGACAAAAGAGATTTTTCTCTGTATTAAAACCAACAAAAATAATTGTTGACACAATATCGGGTCCTACAGACTTGATTGAGGGAACAGGCAAAGCCAACTTTATGTTGCCTAATGGAACAAAATTTTCCATAAATAACGCCTTGTATTCTCCAAATTCCAAAAGGAATTTGTTGAGTTTCAAAGACATATACCTTCAAGGATATGAAACTCAGTCTGCAACTGAGGATGGAAAGAAGTATATGTACATAACTTCTGATAAATTGGGAAAAAGGGTTATATTGGAAAAGTTCCCAGAACTCCCTTCTGGTTTGCATCATACTTATATAGATGCAATAGAATCACATCTTGTGATCAAAAGAAATCCAGATGATTTAATATTATGGCATGATCGCCTCGGTCACCCAGGCACATCGATAATGCGAAAGATCGTAGATAGCTCACATGGTCATTCGATGAAAATCCAGGAGATTTATCAGAGAAGTAAAATGACATGTGATGCATGTTCTCTAGGAAAATTGATCATAAGGCCATCGCCAACCAAAATCAATAATGAATCACCAAAATTCCTTGAACGAATTCAAGGGGATATTTGTGGACCAATACATCCACCATGTGGACCATTCCACTATTTTATGGTGTTAATTGACGCATCCAGCAGATGGTCACATGTTTGTCTATTATCATCTCGAAATATTGCATTTGCGAGATTTCTAACTCAGATAATCAAACTGCGAGCACAATTTTCTGATTATCCCATTAAAAGAGTTAGACTAGACAACGCTGGTGAATTCACATCCCAAGCATTCAATGATTATTGTATGGTAACGGGGATTGAAGTTGAACATTCTGTAGCACATGTTCACACACAAAATGGTTTGGCTGAATCATTAATTAAACGTCTGCAACTCATTGCAAGACCATTGATCATGAGATCAAAACTTCCAACCTCTGTATGGGGACATGCCATTTTGCATGCAGAAGCACTCATTCGGATAAGACCAAGTGCGTACCATAAGTATTCCCCACTACAGTTAGCATTTGGTCGAGAACCAAATATTTCCCATCTGAGAATTTTTGGTTGTGCGGTTTACGTGCCTATAGCACCACCACAACGTACAAAGATGGGACCACAAAGAAGGTTGGGAATATATGTTGGTTATGATTCTCCATCAATTATACGATACCTAGAACCACAGACTGGTGACGTCTTTACGGCGCGTTTTGCCGATTGTCATTTTAATGAGAAAGTATTCCCGGTTCTAGGGGGAGAAAATAAACAAGTAGAGAAGGATATCAAATGGAGTGTGCCAACCTTGTTGCACCTTGATCCTCCTACTAAACAGTCAGAACTAGAAGTTCGACGAATCATGCATTTACAGAGTATAGCAAATCAGCTACCTGATGCATTTGCAGATACTAAAACGGTAACTAAATCACATATACCAGCTGCAAATGCCCCTGCTCGTATTGAAATACCACGAGAAAGTGAAAGAGCAGATGATACTCATGAGTCAAGAACACGCTTAAAGCGTGGTAGACCTGTTGGTTCTAAGGATAAAAATCCTAGAAAACGAAAGGAAGCTGAAAAGCATGATATTCCCAAAATAGCAGAAAATATTTTGGAAGAAGCAAATCATGAGACTAATGATAATATAGAGCATCATGAACCTGAAGGAAATCATGAAATTTCCATCAACTACATCCATAATGGAAAGATATGGAATCGAAATGAAATGGATGATGTTGATGACGTTTTCTCATACTTAGTGTCTAAAGAAATAGACGATGAAAACGAAGATCCAGAACCAAGGTCTGTATATGAATGCCAAAATAGGCAAGACTGGTTGAAATGGAAGGATGCTATACAAGTCGAACTTGATTCGCTTAATAAACGAGATGTATTCGGGCCTATTATGCTCACACCTAAAGATGTGAAGCCGGTTGGATACAAATGGGTTTTTGTTCGAAAACGAAATGAGAAAAACGAGATTGTGAGATACAAAGCTCGCCTCGTGGCTCAAGGTTTTTCTCAAAGGCCCGGGATTGATTATGAAGAAACATATTCTCCCGTTATGGATGCAATCACGTTTAGATTCTTAATGAGTCTAGCGGCTGACGAGAATCTAGAGATGCGTCTCATGGATGTCGTTACAGCATATCTATATGGATCATTAGATACTGATATCTATATGAGAATTCCCGATGGGTTTAAAATGCCAGAAGCATTGAAATCTAAACCCAAAGAAGTATGTGCAATAAAGTTGCAGAGATCATTATATGGGCTAAAGCAATCTGGACGTATGTGGTACAATCGTCTCAGTGAGCATTTAACAAAAGAAGGATATGTGAATAATCCTATATGCCCATGTGTTTTCATCAAGAAAACAACATCCGGATTTGTAATTATCGCGGTATATGTTGATGATCTAAATATTATCGGAACTCAAGAGGAAATACAGAAAGCATCTGATTATTTAAAAGGAGAATTTGAGATGAAAGATCTCGGACAGACAAAGTACTGTCTTGGCCTACAAATTGAGCATTCTCAAAAGGGTATATTTGTGCATCAATCCACATATACCAAAAGAGTGTTAAAACGCTTTAACATGGATAAGGCAACTCCTCTAAGCACTCCTATGGTCGTTAGAACATTTAAGATTGATAATGATCCATTCCGACCACATGAGGAAAATGAAGAGATACTTGGTCCTGAAGTACCATATCTAAGTGCAATTGGAGCCCTTATGTACCTTGCCAATTGTACACGACCTGACATATCATTTGCTGTTAATCTTTTGGCAAGATTCAGTTCGTCCCCTACACGAAGACATTGGAATGGGATTAAACATATTTTTCGTTATCTTCAAGGGACTGTTGATTTAGGTTTACTCTATCCTAAAAATTCAAAAAGTCAAATGGTTGGTTTTGCAGATGCAGGATATTTATCGGATCCACATAAAGCTCGATCACAAACAGGGTATGTGTTCACGATCGGAGGCACCGCTATATCTTGGCGTTCTCAAAAGCAGACGCTTGTGGCCACTTCTTCAAATCATGCTGAAATCATCGCACTCCATGAAGCAAGTAGAGAATGTGTGTGGTTGAGATCAATAAGTCACCACATCCAATCAAGCAGTGGAATTCGCGTAAATACGGAACCAACTATCTTATATGAAGACAACGCTGCATGTGTTGCCCAGACAAAAGAAGGATATATCAAGAGTGATAGAACCAAACATATCCCTCCAAAGTTCTTCTCATACACTCAAGAGCTCGAGAAGAATAAAGAAATCGAAGTGAGATATGTCCAATCATGTGAAAATGCAGCGGATCTCTTCACAAAATCATTACCCACCACTGTGTTCAGAAAACATGTCCATAACATTGGAATGTGTCATCTACGAGACTTTTAAAATGACATCCTTGTCACTCGAGGGGGAGTTGCGTGGTTGTACTCTTTTTACCTTCCTATGATTTTTCCCACTGGGTTTTCCTGGAAAGGTTTTTAACGAGGCAACAAATACATAACGTAAGAGAAAACCGTGACACTGGCCTCCAAGGGGGAGTGTTATAAAAGTCAGAAAAATGGTACGTTCAAATAAACATGAGTGAATTTTTGTGGAGCCCACCGTCACTATGCATACACAGTAACTTATCTTTTTAACTCTATATATACGAACGTTTTCGTTCGATTGTAAAACATAAGTTACAACTTCACAACTTCAACAAAATCAAAATCTCTCTCTCTCGCTTCTTTATATTATCAGTATCCCGATCTTCTACCGGATATAATATTTTTGTCTTTATTAATATTTATCTTTATGATAAATTATATTTCTTTTTATAACAATTTCTGATTATTTATACACGATTAATGCTTTAAAACACATGAACTACCTAAATATCTGAATTTACTACATGATTTTTTGAAATGTGGTCGATACCTGGATGGCCTGTCCTGGACAATGCCAGGTGAAACATTTATCATGGCCCCAAAATTTTCTAAGCTAATATATATTAATATTTGGTCCATAAATTACAAAAAAAGAAAAAATTATTAAAATTTCTATTAAATTAGCTTGAGCACCAAATTCTCAGAGCCAGCCCTGATACCATCTAAATCGTAAACGGTATGAGTTTAACTGTTAACGGTTGCTGACATGGGTGACATGTAGAAATTATATATATATATATATTTTAATAATCGAACCCTAAACGATGTCGCTTTGGTTCTTATGTTACGAATTAACATAACCCAAAACAACATCGTTTTGATTTGGGGCAAAAATTAAAAGATAGTGTTCTTCCTTTCCTTCTTCTTCACCAAGTGTGAATTGAGATATTTGATGAACTTTAAGAGATGTTCACTCTATAATAGTTTTGATTACCTAAACAACACAAACCCAACTAAATTCAAACTCCTTTTTTTTGTTTTTTTAATATATATGATAACATTGTTAAAACTAAAATTAATGATTAAAAAATTTAAGAAGGAATACAAAAAATAAGAAGAAGCGCATCTAAGAGCATCATTATCTCAAGGTTCTTAACCCAAAAAAAAAAAAAAATAATTAATTGTGAACAGTGCAAGAACCGGTTCTTAAGAGGGTTCTTACACTGTTCTTAGCCACGTGTCAACCCCTAATTCGCCGGATTTTTTTGTTTGCCAATTTTTTTTTAAAACTTTTTCTTAACTTAAAAAAAAAGTTAAATTTTTTTTTTCTTCAACTTTTTCTTAACTTCAACCTTAAAATTTTAAACTTTTTAACATATTAATGAATTGGAATCGTTCAGTGGGTGAACATGAAGCGATTCATAGACAAGATCAGAAAGAAACCCAAATTGAGCGTTCTTTTGCATTGTTTTTTTCAAAATCTATGTTTAAAATGTTATGTTTTTATGTCAACTATGTTTAATTAAAAAAATAAACTCTATTTAAAATAAAACAAAATTATTAATTTTTTTTTTTTAAGAACCCCTAATTAGGTTCTACCAATAAAGCAGCAAAAACAAAAGTTTATTAACAGAGTTTCTTAACTTCAAATTTATAATTAAATATTACTTAAGAAACCCAAATGAGTTTCTCCCAATAATGATGCTCTAAGATCAAAGCACAAATTGCTGCTGTGATACACGGAAGAAGCTAACGAAGCAGTAGACAAAAAAAACGAAGGAAGAAGACGAATATGAAGGCGTTAGGGTATTGGTTAATGGTGGTTGGTTCACTGAGATTAGCTTCTGTTTGGTTTGGTTTCTTCAACATTTGGGCTCTTTGTCTCGCCGTCTTCTCTCAGACCACCAGTTCAGTTCGTTTCCCTCTTCTTTCACCCTTCAGTCTCCATTCCGAATAGTTCTTAATCGATTTCGTGTTTGGATTTCGTTATTTTCGTTAAAGGATTTGCCTCTTCCTCTCTACTCTCTGAGTTCGTGAAGAAGAAGGAAGAATCCTAATTTATTTATGCCCCAAATCAAAACAACGTCGTTTTGGGTTATGTTAATCTGTAACATAAGGACCAAAACGGCGTCATTTAGGGTCCGATTTTTTTTTTAAATATATAATATTTTTACGTCAGCAACCGTTAACGATTAAACTCACACCGTTTACGGTTTTGGTGGTATTGACCACATTTCAAAAAGTCATGTAGTAAATTTAATTACTTAGATAGTTCATGTGTTTTAAAACATTGGTCAATAGGGGGAAAACGAGAAGATAGGAGGGATTCTAAAATGGAACCTACGGTCCTAAATAGACATGGTTTTATTCCAAAGTAGAATGAGAAGGGAAGCAGAGATATATGCGGGGAACGAGTAACCACAATAACACAAATTATATATAATTTCTGAGATTAAAACTGTAATATTTTTATATATATTATTACATTCATAAATATATACAATAATATCTCAATAAATATAAGTGGTCGCATATAATTTTAATCAAAATATTATTAAAAAGAATATCCACGCGTAGCGTAGATGCAAAACCTAGTGAATAACAGAAAAGTGTAACATAACAAACAACAAAAACATTTAACAGTCCAAAACAAAAAGAAATTGCGCCTAGTGTGAATATTCTATACTAGTACCTAATAGATAATTATACGTAAAGGCCATGAGCCTCTCTTACAAAGGATGGCCACTGATCCACGTTTGGAACATGATAAAGGTCTCGTTAGGTTTATACTCTGCCGTGTGTCCACGTCCCTATAATCAAAACGTTCAAAAGATTAATAAACACTTTCATTGTAATGCAATGATCTAAAAATGTTAAGTTGAAACAAAAAGACTTGCTTTGATAGTAGCAAATGTCATCTTATTGGAATAAGTTCTCGTGTATCTGTCAAGAAAAGAAGGCAAGAGTGATTTTTTGAGTGAGTTTGATTAGCTTGCGATACGATGAGAAAATGAATGAAAAAGAGAAGAAAAAAAATTACCCAGCGATTTGATCTTTTATCATCCAAGGCCTCCAGTCATCAATGATGGGGTAGTTTAGAGATTTGATCCAGGCTTGCGTTGCTTGGAAAGGCATCGTGATGTCATGATCACCACTGTTCACCATAAACCGCACAAATTTTACAATCTCTTGAATCTTGTGTAGGTAAGAGTGGACAATCTAGTTTACGGTTTTGTTTATAAGTTGTTGTTTTTGATGAATTAATAAACGAGCTTTTGAAAACTCTGAGAAAAGTATTTATAAATCCTAGTTTTTCGGTATTATGAGGAATCAACGGATCTCTAGTCTATTCCTAAAGGATTCCGCATCATAAAAAAAAATGTTAACTCAAACCTATAAATAAGAGATCGGTATCCGTTGATGCTGTTCTTCACATGATATGGTACGCTGCTTATAATGTCGTGATTGTATGGAATAGTCCAATTACATCGCTGCCAATGTCCTTTACTCCCCTGTAATCATATACCTCGTCAATAATTTAGATTTTAGAAACTTTCTTTGTATCATCACTTACACTTCGTCAATGATCTTCAACCAAACTTGGCTTTATACCTTTCTAACATGGAGAGCTTCACGAACTTTCTCGTTGTTGGCCCAGCATTCAATGATATAATACAGATAATACTGCAAAAGCAACCTTGCTTATATATATTTCTTCGAAAAACCGGAAAACTAACTTCCACATTAATTGTTACCATATAATGCAGTTAGATGTTTTTCCCAACCCTTTTACATGGTCACTAGATGGAGGAAAGAAATATTACTTACATAGCAATCAGGAGATGCATGTATTTTGTGTATTTTTATTGTCTTCGCAATCTGGTAGTAATGTATGTTGCCAATTTATTTTGTTAGTGCACTGCAATATAAACAAAATAAAATAAAATAAAATTTGAATCAGTGATGATATTTAGTACCAAGCAAAATAAAATAAAAAAATTGACCAAATTTCAGAGTGTGTACCTTATGGTATTCTTCAACAAGTTTCAAACATTTTGTGTTACGTGGATCCACATTTCCATAATTTCCTTTGCACATTTTCCTCATTGACTGCAAAGAAAAGATTTATACAAATTAAAGATATAACTATAAAAATTAAAGATAAAACTCGGGCTCAGATTCGACTCGCCGAATATAAAACTCTCAAGTGACAAAATAACAAATTAAGCATTGCATATATTTCATACCTTGTAGAGTTCATCAGAGATTAATGACATTCCATGAGCAAATGGAACACGATATAGTCTTCTTCATATTCAGAAGATGTTATTGCGTTTCCGAGCACATAACCCTATTTTTGGTAAAAAAAACAAAAAACTATGAATCTTTAGTGTTCGAACAATATACAAAAAAAAAGAAAAGAAAAAATATACATATAAGAAGAAGTTAAATATTAATGACCTGTAGATTTATGAGAGGTGATATGCTCAATTTAATACTCTAACATATACTAAAGCAGTAATCGTAGTATAGCTAGGGGTCGAACACAAGGACTCACAGAAACACTCAATAGATTCTAGATGCTGAATTACGCTTAGTGATCAATGGTATTGAAAGCAGTGCAGAAATTAAAAAGGTTGTAATTCAATTGGGAAGAATATAGGCCCATGGTATTTCTCAGGAAATCAATGAATGCAGCTAAATTAACTAACATGATTCAGATTTCGTACGGTTCTTGAACTCAAATCACTAAAAATATAGCTAACCAACTCTCGTTGCGAAAACTATCTAAATCTAAATCCTAGGAATTTCAAATCTCTTTGCGAATCCTAAAGTCTAAATCAGCTTTAAAGTTCAGGTTTGATATGTTCACAAATCAATTAAACCAAATCTCTTTGCGAATAATCAATTTGCTCACCTAGGTTCTATCAGGTAATTAATCGCACTCTCGTGCCTAATCAATTATCCTAAGATCTAAGTTCCAGATTTATCAACCTAGAATTAGCTATGAACACAACCTAAGGTGAAGAACTATAATTCAGATGGTGAATCCTAAACAGATAATTAACCTAGCATTCAAAGAAATCCTTTATGAGAAAACCCTAAACCTAAGGTGGATCTACTCAGACATGGAGAATGAAACAATCAACATGTTTGAATAAATACTCAATAGAATAAGAATAACAAGAGGTTCTTGAGATATGATCTCGGACGAAAGGAGATTCAGACTTGTCTCAAACCAAAGTAAAATCAAACACAGAAATAAAACGTAGCCTAAACAGGTGGCTGAAAACCTAATTTATAAGCTAAAACACGTTATGGACATTTTCTGTAATTAATAAAGTCTTCTGGACCAAGTTGCAGGGTCTTTCAACTTGTAAAATCACGTTTTCCCCCGTCTGCAGTTGATATCGGTCGATACTGTACTGGTGTCGGTCGATACTGTACAGTGTCGATCGACAGACTGGACTGTCTTCACGAAAACTGGCATAACTTTCGATCGCACCGTTGGAATGGCCTCAAACCACTTCCAAATGAAAGCTAATCCATTGATCTGTATTGTATCCAAATTTGAGCCCAATCCATCGGTGGGAAGTTCTTCAACGAATGCCAAACTTCTGATGTCTCTGCATGACTCTGCTCCTTTTCTCCCAAAATGCTCCAGAATTCTCCAAAAACTCCAATTAAGCTCCAAACGTGCTAAAACCTTGTAAAAGACTCTAAAAGACTCTATAATAGAATAAAGACGCGATAAAAATGACTTATATCATGGCTTAAACGGGGTAAAAACCATGATATATCAACTCCCCCAGACTTAGCCTTTGCTTGCCCTCAAGCAAATAGAAGACTAAACAGAGAAAGAGGTTTGAAAACGCGGAGACTCACCTGTTCATGAACCATCGAAATGACCTTCTTTCCAAGTACCCAAATGTCACCTAACCAGCTTT
>PKML01016009.1:92855-126804 GCA_002933935.1 Eutrema yunnanense
TTTATGAGAAAACCCTAAACCTAAGGTGGATCTACTCAGACATGGAGAATGAAACAATCAACATGTTTGAATAAATACTCAATAGAATAAGAATAACAAGAGGTTCTTGAGATATGATCTCGGACGAAAGGAGATTCAGACTTGTCTCAAACCAAAGTAAAATCAAACACAAAAATAAAGCATAGCCTAAACAGGTGGCTGAAAACCTAATTTATAAGCTAAAACACGTTCTGGGCCTTTTCTGTAATTAATAAAGTCTTCTGGACCAAGTTGCAGGGTCTTTAAACTTGTAAAATCACGTTTTCCCCCGTCTGCAGTTGGTATCGCTCGATACTGTACTGGTGTCGGTCGATACTGTACAGTGTCGATCGACAGACTGGACTGTCTTCACGAAAACTGGCATAACTTTCGATCGCACTGTTGGAATGGCCTCAAACCACTTCCAAATGAAAGCTAATCCATTGATCTGTATTGTATCCAAATTTGAGCCCAATCCATCGGTGGGAAGTTCTTCAACGAATGCCAAACTTCTGATGTCTCTGCATGACTCTGCTCCTTTTCTCCCAAAATGCTCCAGAATTCTCCAAAAACTCCAATTAAGCTCCAAACGTGTTAAAACCTTGTAAAAGACTCTAAAAGACTCTATAATAGAATAAAGACTCGATAAAAAGGACTTATATCATGGCTTAAACGGGGTAAAAACCATGATATATCAAGAGGTTTGCAACATATATAATTTCCTGCATCATAGTGTCTATATTGTTAAAAAGCGTGAGAATATCGGTTAAACGATATTTAAAGCAAAGTGTATGGGGATCGATTGATTTGAATCATTTAATTAAAAAAAAAACATACCTTCTGAGATTTCTTGAACAATCATACCCGAATATGAATCTCCGGTAAGGTATAACGGGTTGGAGTAATATTGTGGATGCTTGCTTAGCCACTGCACAAAACAAAACAAAAAACTTTAGATGGTTGTGTTTTAATTGATGAGGTAGCCACTCGCATAATATATATATACCAGTAAAAACCTCAGTCGTTTCATGCTCGGTTCGTATAAAAAAAATCAGAATGTGTTAGGCTTAAATGAGCTGGCGTTGTTAACCACCTACATCTTGCCAAAATCTATATCCCATAATCAACTATCAATTAATAATTTTACATTTTTTATGGAGGATTTTGAAAGAATTGTCACTTATTTGAAGATTCATTAGTTTGTTGTCACTTTTTGAAAGTATAGCAGAAATTAGCATTTATTTCATTGTTTAACCCAATTTTACCCATATGTAACAATAAGAAAGGGTAAAATCGACTTTTCACCCAAAAAATAACAACTATTTTTAACACTTTAAAAAAATGTCTAAATACTAATGAATCTTCAAATAAGTGGCAATCTATGCAATTGAGTTTTTTTTTTGTTACCAAAGGTATGGTGGTCTAGTGGTAATACAAAAGGTTTGGTTCTCTTGTGCTCCAGGTTCAAACCTCCTTTGGAACGGATGGTTAATTCTTTAAATCGGAATATCTAAAAATGATTTCGGGTATTGGGGAGATTATGGACCGAAGGCCCCGAAATCATACGGTTCATTATAAAAAAAAAAGAATTGCCTTTTGGAGAAATTAACTCATGAACAAATGCTTTTAAAAGACACTTAGGTTTGTCTTATTACCTTTTGAAGAAACTCATGGATCCTCTTAACTTCACCTGTGCTACTAACTTCATCAAAAAGTGGAGTTCTTGAGTACGAGAAGCCAGTTCCAACAGGCTGATCCAAGAATATTATGTTTGCCATCTAAAAATGTGATCCAAATTTTAAAAAGATCAAGAATAGACCATTTGGTTTGTGATCGACATATGTACATACTTTATGCTGCCTGTGTCCATGAATATGTAGTAGAGACCAAAGAAACGAGACTTCCATTGTAAACCTCGGACTTCAAGGCCACAGGTCCTAAATTTTTGTTTTTGTTTTTAGCAATTTAAACGAATCATTGAAAATGATGCTTAGTGAAAGAAAAGTTATTATATATTAAGAGATATAGGTTTATTGGGTATATATGTATTGTGCCTTATATAGTTATGATTATTTTACCTTTGTATAAATAGAGGATTGCCTCCTTTGTAAAACCCTAATCAGAAATATACAGAATTTCAGAGAATTCTTCTGATTCTTACATGGTATCAGAGCCATAAGGGCTTGGAGACGTTTAATCGATCGAGATCTATCGGATTTCAAGGAATAATGAAATTTCATAATCGAGGTACTATGTGTTCTCATTGTTCGAAGTATGGTCATGATGTGAGATCATGTTATCAGGTAAATGGCTATTCAGATTGGTGGCTGAAGAAGTACAGACGATTTGGAGGTGTTGATTGTGAACCTGCAAAGACGAGCGAGTATCGATCGATACCCTTAGACAAGTTCAAGGTATCGATCGATACCATGGCGACACAGGCTGTGACATGCCTCAAGGAAGATCAATGGCATAAGCTGGTTCGACTTCTTGAGTTGGGATTCGAGACAGCAAATGGTGTGGGAAATAGCAACTATACAGATGAGTGGATTATTGATAGTGGTGCATCGCACCATATGACAGGTACATTGAGGGACATGTTCGATGTGCATCCAATCTCACCGTGTTGGGTGGGTCTGCCTAATGGGAGTGTGGTTGCGGCTGATAGAGTAGGAAGTGTGGTATTGACAGAGAAGTGTACATTGACACATGTGCTCTTTGTCAAGGAACTTAAGTGCAATCTCATCTCTGTGTCACAAGTTATTGATGAGATGAATTGCATTGTGTGGTTCTCGAAGCAGTTGTGTGTGTTGAAAGATATAGCTTTGCAGATTCCGATCGCAATGGGTGAAAGGAAATATGGGCTGTATTTTCTTCAAAGTACCCAGAAAAGTGTGAATGTGGCGAAGGTCAGTAAGTTGGGGTCTTTGGAACTTTGGCATAAAAGAATGGGACATGCTTCTGAAAAGGTGATTAAGAAATTGCCAGAAGTGGATCAAAAGAGTGTTGGCGTTTCTGATTGCGATGTTTGCTTCAGAGCAAAGCAATGTCGTAATGTCTTTCCGGAGAGTACGGAGAAAAGTAAGGAGTGCTTTGAGATGATTCATTGTGATCTCTGGGGGCCCTATGATATCATCACATTTTGCATCATTCTAGCATGCGTTTCATATAGATTTAGGTCCATTTACATGTAATTCATGATACTTCTTTAGCATTTAGGTCATTTTAGGAGTCTAGTGTGTCTGCATTAGGTCCTAGAGAGTCCGTGCATGTTTCGGATGTGTTTTCAGGAAAAAGCCAGCTCGACACCCAGCATCGATCGATACCCGATGNACCACTAATTGAGCCTGGATCACCCTATATCAATAACCTCGTCTCTTGTTCCGCTTTTATTATTTGAATTACAATCTTGTTTAGTGCTTTTACTTGCTTAATTTGGATTCTTAATCGCAAAACCACAATCGTTTAGCTTAACTTGCTGTAATTGCCTTGCATGCTTAGTGATTAAGACTATTCCCAATTGGATTCGATAACCTCTTATATTACATCGATAAGAGGGTATTGATACCTTAAGAGACTAAAAAGTCTTGTATCACCCTATCGAACACAGAGCTTGTGTGGGTCTTCTTATTTCTTAACGATTGTTGATGATTATTCCAGAGCTGTGTGGGTGTTTCTTCTTGTTGATAAAACACAAGTTCAGAAAACAATGATCGATTTCTTTGCTCTCATCCATCGACAGTTTGAGAAGGATGTGAAAATCGTGCGAAGCAATAATGGGAGTGAATTCATGGTGATGAAGGAGTATTTTCGCACATCGGGGATAATTCATCAAACTTCATGTGTAGGAACTCCTCAACAAAATGGGCGAGTGGAGCGAAAACACCGTCATATATTGAATGTGGCAAGAGCGTTGAGATTCCAGGCAAATCTACCAATAGAATTTTGGAGTTATTGTGCTTTGAGTGCGGCGTATCTAATCAATCGTACGCCTTCTATGTTACACAATGGTAAGAGTCCTTACGAAATTATCTTTGGAAAAGTCCCTGCTTATAGTGAGATAAGAGTTTTTGGATGTCTAGCATATGCTCATAATCAGAGACGACATGGAGATAAATTTGCGAGTAGAAGCAGGAAATGTGTATTCCTAGGGTACCCTTATGCGAAGAAGGGGTGGAATCTATTTGATTTGGAGACACGTGAAGTCTTTGTCTCACGAGATGTCACCTTCATTGAGGAACGATTCCCATATTTGGAGCAAAAAGATCAGGTGGATGAGCCACCTAATTCTGATCAAACGACGTTATTTCTGGATGATAGTGTTGGATTTGATGATATAAGTCATGTTTTGACAAGAGATACAGTGACACAGACTCCAGTTGTGTCAGACAAGGTTGGAGAAGAAGATATGCAAGCTATATCAGCAGGAATACGTGATATGTTGGAAATTACAGTGCCACAGACTGAACCTGAATCACTTACACAGTATGAGAATGTCGATGAGTGTCGACAGATACCAGCCAGTATCGATCGACCCCAGGAGAATGTCGATGGGTGTCGACCGATACCAGCCAGTATCGATCGACACCAGGAGAATGTCGATGGGTGTCGACCGACACCAGCCAGTGTCGACCGACACCTGGTGGATCAACCTGCTTTAACAGAGCTTTTGGGACGCGGAATGCGACATAAACAAGCTCTTGCCAAGTTACAAGACTTTGTGTGCAATACGACATTTACGATGAATGCATCTACTGTGAGTCAGAAATTGAGTAATGATTACGGTATTGAGAATTATGTGAACTGTGAGAGGTTCTCTATGTCACACAGAGCGTTCCTGTGTAGTGTAACAGAATGGGTTGTACCGAAAACGTTTGCTGAGGCTATGGAAGATCCGCGATGGAGAGAAGCTATGAGACTGGAGATTGAGGCTCAGGAACGAAATCAAACATGGTTGATTGAACACTTACCACCAGGTAAGCATGTCATTGAGTGTAAGTGGGTTTACACAATCACGTATAATGCTGATGGCTCGATTGAAAGGTATACGGCGAGACTTGTAGCTTGTGGCAATCGTCAGAAAGAAGGGATTGATTATTCTGATACATTTGCTCCTGTGGCAAAGATGAGCACAATTCGATTGGTTCTTCAAGTTGCAGCTGGAAAAAATTGGGAGTTGCATCAGATGGATGTGCACAATGCGTTTCTTCATGGAGATTTGGAAGAAGAGGTGTTTATGAGAGTACCTCAGGGTTTTGGTAGCTCTAAGAAGGGAATGGTATGTCGATTGTGCAAGTCATTGTATGGTTTGAAACAAGCTCCGAGATGCTGGTTCGCGAAACTTTCGACGGCACTGTTGAGCTATGGTTTTACACAGAGTAAGGCAGATTACTCTCTTTTCTCGTTAGTTCGTGGTAAAGTTCACTTGCATGTTCTCGTATATGTGGATGATCTTGTGATAACAGGGAGCTCTCCAGAAGTGATACAGAAGTTCAAAACGTATCTAAGTAATTGCTTTCATATGAAGGATTTGGGAAAATTGAAGTATTTTCTTGGATTGGAAGTTGCGAGAAACGCAGAGGGGATATATTTATCATAGAGGAAGTACGCTATGGATATTATTGCTGATGTTGGTTTGCTTGGTGGTAGGCCAGTAGAGTTTCCGATGGAGCAGAACCATCAGTTGGGAAGGTCGACGTCAGAGATACTCACTGATCCGGAGAAGTATCGCAAAATCGTTGGAAGGTTGATTTATCTGGCTGCTACAAGACCAGATCTTGCGTACTCTGTTCACATCTTGTCTCAGTTTATGCGTGAGCCAAGAGAGGATCATTGGCGGGCTGCTTTACGAGTCGTTCGTTACTTGAAGGGGTGTCCTGGAATGGGAATTTTGTTGAAAGCTGAATGTAATTTTCATCTTACAGCTTGGTGTGATTCTGATTGGGCGGGATGTCCAATCACAAGGAGATCTTTGAGTGGATGGTTGATACAGTTGGGAAATTCACCTGTGTCGTGGAAGTCAAAGAATGAGGATGTAGTATCTCTCTCTTCAGCAGAAGCAGAGTACCGAGCTATGGTTGTGGCGGTGAAAGAATTGAAGTGGATCAAGAGTGTATTGACCACGATGGGTATTGCACATTCTGGTCCAATGGATTTGTATTGTGATAGTCAGTCTGCGCTTCATATTGCAGCGAATCCTGTGTTTCATGAGAGGACGAAACATGTGGAGCTTGATTGCCACTTCATTAGAGATGATATAGTAGCTGGAATCACTTAGACATAGCATGTTTCTACTACTCAACAATTGGCGGATGTCTTCACTAAAGAACTTGGAGGTCGTCATTTTCAAGATATTTTGTGCAAGTTGGGCATTCGAGATCTCCATGCTCTAACTTGAGGAGGGGTATTAAGAGATATAGGCTTATTGTGTACATATGTATTGGGCCTTATATAGTTATGATTATTTTACCTTTGTATAAATAGAGGATTGCCTCCTTTGTAAAATCCTAATCATAAATATACAGAATTTCAGAGAATTTTTCTGATTTTTACATTACAGATTACCGTTCTCGAAAAGAATGCCATTTAGAGAAGAGCATCCAGGTCCTCCACTTAACCATATAAGAAGAGGATCTTCTTTTGGATTCTTCTCAGACTTGATGAAATAGTAGAACAATTGCACTTCCTCTTCCTCACCAATACCAATGTACCTATTCATTCAGAAGAATGGCTAATTACTTATTCCAAACTCAAAACACATTAATACGTTGGTAAAAGAAAAGAAAACTTTTTACAAACCCGGTTTCAAGCTCGAAAGGAAGAGGGCCTTCAAAACCAGGAAGAAATTTGACAATAGAGCCAGAATCAGCGTGGTGACTTAAGACAAGTAGAAGCAGAAGCAGAAGCACGAATTCTAGTGTCAAACTCATAATCAAATTAGTAAGTTTCTAATTAAAGATATGATTGAGTCTCGATAAGGAAAAGAAAAAGCACATTTATAATTACCAAAAGAAAATGTCACCAAGCTGGGTAGGTAGCGTTATTGAGATGGAAATTGAGTTATTGTCTGAGATTGAGTTATTGGTTAATTGGTCTGAGATTGAGTGCTTATGGGTTTTAATTATTGTACTAAAAGAGAATGTCACCACGCTGGGTAGGTAGCGTTTGCTATATCACTAGTGGCTCCACGTTGAGTAGGTTGGGTTCTCATTTGATTTGTGTGGACTGGGGATCGAGCAAATCATTTCGAGAGTGATGTGGTTGGTTTTCACAATAAATATTTTGTCCAGTAATGTTAATTTCTTTTTGGAATTTTGCGTCAGATCACATAAATTGGTTATCTACTAGTTACATGTGCAAAATGTTCATTGCTTTTGATGAAAATATATAAATATACAAAAGAATGATTCAGCTTTCGGATTTTTAGCCAAAAAGATGCTCTACTTTTTTTTTGTTTAACATAACATTGTTCTTACACTATTACTCTTTGTTTAAGGACAAAAGAAAAAAAATCCCCAATTCTATAACCTAAAACTCCCAAATTTTCAACCCCCAATTCGATTTTTTTTTTCTCTCACGAAACCTAAAAAAAAAAATACTATATACACTAAATCAAAACAACAAATTAACTCTATGTATGCTAAACCTACACGGACGACATATTTAAAATTTAATATGGAAAATGTCATAACAACATTTAGAAAGAACATAAAAATGTACGGGTTAAGGAATATGAAAAACTTAAGTTTCTATAATCAAATTGTCGATCTTAGTTTCTATAAGTTTTTTTTCTTCTGAATACGGTAATACTTGTATAATTTTTTTTTTCTTTTTAATATACCAAAAACATTTGGGTTCATTTTTTTCTATTTAGAAATAAAATTATAAAAATGAATAGTCAACACTATTATATTATGCAAAATACAAGCTATTACTAAATTTATTGTTCTATTACTAATTTTTTTAGAAGATTTTTAAGAGATATAACCTTTATGATACAACTTTTCAAAAGTACAACTATTTGATGTTTATTTTCGAAAAGACAACTTCTTGTAACATAATAAAGTTTATAAAAATACGAATTTATACAGGTTTTTAAAACATATTTATAAAGGTTTATAAAACATGTTTTATGAAATTTTATAAGGTTTTATAAACCTTTATAAACTTGTTCTATAAACCTTTATAAATTTGAGTTTTTATAAACATTTATAAGAAAATTATTTTGAAAATTGACAAGAAATAGTTGTATTTTTGAAAAATGGAATCATGAAATAGTATTTTTAAAATTCTCTCTGTGTTTTATTGACTAGATTAGTTTGCTTAGTTTTTTTTCTTTCTGAAATAGCATTTGTTAATAATAAATTTCAAATTACATTATGATGTAGCGGAAGTAACCATAAACAGCTCAACCAATGGATTCAAAATAATCGATTGAGACCTGCCAGCTCAACCAAGGGATTCGAGAGAATCCTCGCTTGGGACCTGCTTCTTGAACTCGTTGAGATCTCGATAGATCTGCCGAAAACAAGGGATAGAGAATACTCTTCTCTCAAAAGCCAACGCTCTTTATTAAAAATCAACAACTGAATACAATAGAAGGCCTAAACGGCTTATTTATAATAAATAATAAAACCTTAAAATCTAGAATAATCTTAATTAATTAAATAAAAGATAATAATGAAGATATTTGGAAATATTCCAAATATCTCGCTGCATCAGTCTCGCCAGCCAAAAAAGATTCGTCCTCGAATCTTCAATTCTTCGCTGCATCAGGTCCCGTCGGCCAAGAAAGATTCGCCCTCGAATCTTCAACAACATTCTTAACATCATATAGATCTTCTTAAATCCATTAGTTTGAATATGCACAAGATCTCGCATGTATTCTGTCAGAAAATCTCTCCACCCGGATTTTGCACGAACCCAATACTGCAGAGATATTCCATAAACCTGATTCTGCACAATTTTCGTACGAAACGGATTCTGCATAGTTTTTCCAGAAACCTGATTCTGCACGAAATCGGCATCGAAGTCAATCTGATTGCACACGGATTTTGCACGCCTCATATTTTCTTCAAAGACAAAATCGATAACGAGGACATCGTCTTCATAGGTGTCGTAGATCGGATCGCCATAGATCTCTTTGTAGATCTCATGGTATTCTCTCTCGACAAAAGGACTTTCGTCCTCAGAAGTATAGATACTGTCACTCACCATGACATCCAGAATCGGTCTCTGATTAAGAAATCAAAGAACCTGGCTCTGATACCAACTGATGTAGCGGAAGTAACGATAAACAGCTCAACCAATGGATTCAAAGGAATCGATTGGGACCTGCCAGCTCAACCAAGGGATTCGAGAGAATCCTCGCTTGGGACCTGCTTCTTGAACTCGTTGAGATCTCGATTGATCTGCCGAAAACAAGGGATAGAGAATACTCTTCTCTCAAAAGCCAAAGCTCTTTATTAAAAATCAACAACTGAATAATACATTAAGCCTGAGAGGCTATTTATAAGAAAACATAAAAACCCTAAAACAATAAAAAAAAATTAGCTAAATAATAAAATAAATAATAAAAATATTTGGAATATTCCAAATATCTCTCTGCATCATTCTCTCCAATGATGAAAAGATTCTTCCTCGAATCTTCAATTCTTCGCTGCATCAGGTCCCGTCGGCCAAGAAATATTCGCCCTCGAATCTTCAACAATATTCTTAACACCAGATAGATCTTCCTAAATCTATTAGTTTGGATATGCACAAGATCTCGCACGTATTCTGCCAGAAAATCGTTCCACCCGGATTTTGCACGAACCCAATACTGCAGAGATTTTCTAGAAACCTGATTCTGCACAATTTTCGCACGAACCGGATTCTGCAAAGTTTTTCCAGAAACCTGATTCTGCACAATTTTCGCACGCACCGGATTCTGCACGAAATTGAAATCAGAATCAATCTGATTGCGCACGGATTTTGCACGCCTCACGGATTTTGCACGCCTCAGATTTTCTTCAAAGACAAAATCGATAACGAGGACATCGTCTTCATAGGTGTCGTAGATCGGATCGCCATAGATCTCTTTGTAGATCTCATGGTATTCTCTCTCGACAAAAGAACTTTTGTCCTCGGAAGTATAGATGTTGTCATTCACCATGACATCCAGAATCGGTCTCTGATTAAGAAATCAAAGAACCTTGCTCTGATACCAACTGATATAGCGGAAGTAACGATAAACAGCTCAACCAATGGATTCAAAGGAATCGATTGGGACCTGCCAGCTCAACCAAGGGATTCGAGAAAATCCTTGCTTGGGACCTGCTTTTTAAATTCGTAGAGATCTCGATAGATCTGCCGAAAACAAGGGATAGAGAATACTCTTCTCTCAAAAGCCAAAGCTCTTTATTAAAAATCAACAACTGAATACAATAGAAGGCCTAAACGGCTTATTTATAATAAATCATAAAACCCTAAAATCTAGAATAATCTTAATTAATTAAATAAAAGATAATAATGAAGATATTTAAAAATATTCCAAATATCTCGCTGCATCACATTATACATAAACCGTAATTTTAAACTAGACTCTCAATAATCTTTCATGAGCTTGTCTCTATTACAAAGGCTGGCCACTGATCCACCTTTGGAATATGATAAAGGTCTCGTTTGGTTTATATTCTGGTGAGTGTCCACCTCCCTATAATCAAAACGCACAAAACAATTAAAAAGGTAACATTTTCAACGTAATGTAATGACAAAACAAAATGTTAAGTTGAAACAAGAAGACTTGCTTTGACAGTAGCAAATGTCATCTTATTGGCATAAGTTCTCGTGTATCTGTCAAGAAAAAGCCAAAAACGATTTTTACTTGAGTTATATATGATAATTAAGCTTGTGATACGAAGAGAAAATGAATGAACAAGAGAAACCTAAACACAAAATAATATATATATATACCCAGCGATTTGATCGTTTATCATCCAAGGCCTCCAGTCATCAATGATTGAGTAATTGAGAGATCTTATCCAGTCTTGAGTTGCCATGAAAGGCAGCAGAATATCATGATCACCACTGTTCACCATAAACCGCACAGATTTTTATAATTTCTTGAATTTTGTTTAAGAAATTAGATTTACGGTTTCGGTTTTTCTAGTATATATAAATATTCCTATTCCTTGTGGATGTGATCCCAATTTCACTACAAGTGACTCAAACGTGCACTTGCAGTAACAAAATTCCGGTTTAAAACTCGATCACATGATAGATTTGAAGATGTAGATTTTGCCACAATTCGTTGGTTGGATCAGAAAGCTGCATCAGATTACAACAGGCAGCTCGGTCGCTGACATGGACGTGGGAGCTGACGTGGCAGATCAGGAGCTGATGATGTGACGAGGCAAGAGGCGTGAGCTGACGTGGCAAGGAAATGAATGTGTGGATTGTTGTGGAGATTTAGTGAATATTCTCCACAAAAACAAGGAAGGGATAAGGTTGAAGAACAAAAAATTTCCCTAACTACTGATTTTTGAAGATTATAGGTATAGGGTTTTCAGGTGAGTATAAATATTCTAGAGAGGCCATGAGCCGTTTCTCTAAGCACTCTAGAATATTGTCGAAAGGTTGTAAACTTCAAACCAAAAGAAAATCTGAGAAGGTGAGTGTTGATTAACTCTCTTTCTGTCTTACGCTGAGTAGGATCAAAGGAGAGTTAGGCTTAGATTTTTTCTTAGTCGGGTTTGATCTATTGGGTAGAATAGGTTAAGTAACTTTTGAGGTAAAGGAGATCCTTGTAAAAGTTCATTTATCAATAAGAACAAGTATACAAGCGTTGGACTTTGGTGTGTTCCAAGTCAAAGTCTTGTTGTAGTGCACTTCTATACCTCTACAAGATTTAGCACTAACCTGAAGATAAGAGATTTGAAGCCGTTAATGCTGTTATTCATATGGTATGGCACACTGCTTTTAATGTCAGAGTTGTACGGAATAGTCCTATTACATCGCACCCATTCACCTACACTCCCCTGCAATAACAAATCGTCCTTGTGATCTATATCATCAATGATCTTCATATAAACTTGGCACATACCTTATTGACTTGAAGAGCTTCGCGAACTCTTTCGTCGTTGGCCCAGTTGGTTAGGAGAAAATACAGATGGTACTAGCAAAAGAAACATTGTTTTCTTCGGAATATCATAACAAAAAAAAGACAATCTTTTGGGAGTATTTATCAAATAAGCTAATTAAAGAAAAAACATATAAAATCAGTATTACTTACAAAGCAATCAGGAGATGTTTTATCGCACTTTGGTATTAATATATGATGCAAATTTATTCTGTCTGTACACTGTAAAATAACCCCAAAAAAAAAGTCTGAATTAGTGAAGATCATTATCACAGAGAGTACTGAACATCAACTACATTCCAGAGTACCTTTTGGTAATCCTCAATGAGTTTTAAGCATTCTGTGTTTAAAGGATCCACATTTCCATAATTTCCTTCGCATATTCTTTTCATTGACTGTAAAAAAAAAAGTTTTGAACACAATTATATCATTTGAGGCTTTGAAAAATGGCAAGGTTAGATCCGGTTCGTAAAATGATAAAACTATAAGGCCAGACTCTCTAATGACAAAATAACAAATTAAGCATTCCATATATACTTCATACCTCGTAGAGTTCATCAGATATTAATGCCATTCCATGAGCATATGGAATGTAAAAGTTTTTTTCAACTTCAACATGTGTTATCGGGTTTCCAAGTATATAACCCTAGTTTGGAAAGAAAATATATTAGTATCAATATTTAGTGTTCTAAAAAGACAAAAGTATACACAATATAAGAAAGCCATTAAATATCGATGACCTGTAGATTTATTGGAGGTTCGCAACATAAATAATTTCCTGCAAATAATGTCTATATTAGGGATGGTAAAAATTCTATAACCGAAAAAACAGAACAGAACCAAACCTAAATTAGGTGATTTGAATCGGTTTTAGTTAAATCTTAAAACCCCTATGGTTGGCATTTTTAGAAAGTTTCATTTTCGGTTCGGTTGAAAACCGTAAACATACCTTTTTGTATGACTAGGAAGTTCTGGCCAGAGGCCCGTATATATATCCCAGACTTGGGACCAGAGCAAAACTTACCTTTTGAGATTTCTTGAATGAGGGCCGGAACAATCATACCGGAATAAGAATCTCCGGCAACGTAAAAAGGGTTGGAGAAAAACTCGGGATGCTTGTTTAGCCACTGGAAGGTACAAAAAAAAACACACTCTAGAGGTTGGTGTTTAAATTGATGAGCAAACAACTCATAGCAATACCAATAGAAACACCTTAGTCATTTCATGGGAGGGTTTGAATAAAAAATCAGTATGTGTAAATGTTGGGTTTTGGTGATGGAAAATCATGAGTATTAACTAGGCCCGCGATTTGGGTTAGTCAATTAGGAATGTGTTTTTCCTATTGGGCTTTGGTTTAGGTCTAGACCGTCTTAACTTTGTAATTGTCCTAGTCTATATAAAGACAGGCATGTGTGAGGGTTTCCTGTATCCTGGAAATTAGAGAGATCTTTCTTGTTCTTAGAGAGATTGTGAGGAACCCTATTTTGCTTTGTAATCCGTGGTGATAGTGGATTACTGGAAAGCTCCAGGCCGAGACGTATGATCACACACCGTGATCTGAACTCGTTAATTCTCTGTGTCTTTTACTTATTGCTCAATTCCGTGATTGTCAGAGATAGGGATCTAATCTCATCAAAGTGGTATCAGAGCCTTGGTTTTAGGTTTGGGAGCAATTGGACAGAGAAGTTCTGCAAGGATATAGGTTTTTAGATATGGGTTGATAGCTGGGATCAAAGCATCAACAGGTTTAAGGGTTTCATCAGGGATCTAGGTTTTAGATCTGGATTGATAGTTGGAATCAAGGCATCAATCGGTTTAGGGTTTCAATTTGACAGCCTGGGAGAAAAAACTGTCTGCGGGGCGAAGAAGAAGATCGCTCAGGTATCGATCGATACCCTTCCTGTATCGATCGATACGTCTGTTACGGATTCGCAGAAAGACGAAGGAAAGTTTGGTATCGATCGATACCCCATCTAGTATCGATCGATACGGTAGCAGAGGCGTGTTAAGAAGTTCGTTTGATCGAGATGTCTTCAGAAAAGAATCCGAAGGTGAAGATAGCCATCTTCGACGAACTAGGTGAAGCGTATGTGGCTCGTGGGAGACAACAAAATAGGGATCAACGAAATTCTGGGAATCGAGGCAGAAGCAGGTCGAAATCGGGAACAAAAGTCACTTGCTGGTTCTGCAAGAAGGAAGGACATGTGAAGGCTGATTGCTATGCTTGGAACAAGCGGAGAGGCGGTGATGATGAAGATGCCACGGCAGCGGTTGTCATCGAAAAATCAGCAGGAGTTGATGCGTTATCAGTCTCGGAAAATTGGCATCTAGAGAGGTGGGTGATTGATTCGGATTGTTCATATCACATGACCTCAAGGAGAGATTGGTTTGATACGTTTGAGGAGCTCAACTCTGGACAAGTGCTACTAGGGGATGACTATTATGTGGAGGTTAAGGGAATAGGTTCCATAAATATAAAAGCATGTGGTGGCACGGTAAAGACATTGACGAATGTCAGGTATATTCCTAAGCTGAAGAGAAATTTAATATCTACAAGTACATTGGATAAGCTTGGGTTTGATCATGCTGGAGGCAAAGGAAAAACAAGGTTCTGTAAGAACGGGAAGATGGGTCTTCAGGGCACTCTATGTGGTTCTTTGTATTTGCTTGATGGAGAGACTGTGGTAGGAAAGTCAAACATATGTGTTACCAGGAAACCAGCCAAAGACGAGACGGATTTATGGCATAGAAGGTTGGGACACATGAGCATGAAGAATCTGATGATCTTGGTAAAAAAGGGCATCATTGACAAGAGAAGGATTGGGGAGATGGATTTCTGTGAGAGTTGTGTAATAGGGAAGACCAAGAGACTGAGCTTCAACATTGGGAAACACAATTCAGGAGAAGCGCTGAGATATGTTCACTCAGATCTTTGGGGATCTCCATCGGTCACTCCAAGTATCTATGGTAAGCAGTATTTCCTGTCTATCATTGATGATTACACTAGAAAGGTGTGGGTGTTCTTCTTGTCTGTTAAGAGTGAAGCTTTCACAAAGTTCTGTGAATGGAAGAAGCTGGTTGAGAATCAGGTAAACAAGAAGGTGAAATGTCTAAGAACATATAATGGGTTGGAGTTTGTGAACAAAGACTTCGACGGGTTTTGCAAGCAGCATGGGATTGAGAGGCACATGACTTGTGCATATACTACACAGCAAAATGGAGTTGCAGAACGCATGAACCGAACAATAATGGAGAAGGTGCGTTGTATACTGGATGAAAGTGGCTTAGGTGAAGAATTCTGGGCTGAGGCGGTTAGCACAGCTGTGTACCAAATTAATAGAAGCCCATCATCGGCCTTAGATGGCAGTATTCCTGAGGAACTTTGGCTGGGAAGAAAGCCGGGTGATGGACACATGAGAAGATTTGGGTCATTGGTCTATGTTCATGTAGATCAAGGGAAGTTAAGACCAAGAGCTATGAAGGGAGTTTTCTTAAGCTATCCGGAGGGAGTCAAAGGGTACAAGGTATGGCTTCTGGATGAATCAAAATGTGTGATTAGCAGGAATGTGATCTTTGTGGAAGAAACGATATTCAAAGATCTGAAGGATAAAGTTTCGGTGGAAGAAACTGCGCAGAGAAGCCCGACCTCTGAGAGAGTATCGATCGATACCATCCCAAGTATCGATCGACACGAGGCGGTATCGATCGATGCCATCCCAAGTATCGATCGACACCAAGAAGGATCAGATACGACATTTCCTGTTACCGAAGATGACGGTCAAGTTGGATCTTCAGGTGGAGTTGTTGGAGATCAGGAAACAGATAATGTACCTTTAGAAGATTGGGAGTTAGCTCGAAATAGATCTAAACGAGCAACAAGGCGACCTGAACATCTTGGTGATTATGATTTAGCGAGTTTCGCCTTAATCGCTGCTGTCGAGATGAGTTCTGAAGAACCTAGGGACTATCAGGAAGCTGTTGAAAGCAAGGATAAAGTTTTCTGGAATGGAGGTATGGTTGAAGAGAAGAGTTCTCTGGACAAGAACAAGACTTGGAGGTTGGTTAAAAGACCAAAAGGTAGAAAAGTGATTGGTTGCAAATGGGTTTACATGTTAAAGCCGGGTATCCCAGGGGTAGAAGAACCAATATATAAAGCTAGATTGGTAGCCAAGGGTTATTCTCAGAAAGAAGGTATTGACTATCAAGAAGTGTTTGCTCCAGTTGTGAAGCATGTTTCCATCAGGTTTCTTCTATCGGTTACAGCAAATATGGATCTGGAATTAGAGCAGCTTGATGTCAAGACTGCATTTCTTCATGGTTTACTTGAAGAGGAGATCTATATGGAGCAGCCTGAAGGTTTTGTGGTTAAAGGAAAAGAGTACCACGTCTGCTTGTTGGAAAAAGCATTGTATGGACTTAAGCAAGCTCCAAGGCAATGAAACAAGTGCTTTGATCAATTTGTGGTAAGTCATGGATTCAAGAGGAGTGAGTTCGACCACTGTGTTTACATAAAGGAGGGCAAAGGTAATTGTTTCATCTACCTACTCCTATATGTTGATGACATGCTAATTGCTTCAAAGGATATGAAGGAGATACAAATTGTGAAAGATTTGTTGAGCAGTAGATTTGAGATGAAAGATCTAGGAGCTGCAAGAATTATTCTTGGGATGGATATTGAGAGGGATCGTGAAGGTGGAGTTCTCACCTTGTCTCAATCTGGTTACATCAAGAAGATTCTGCAGGTATTCAATATGGATGAAGCTAGATCAGTTTCTACACCTATCGGTTCGCACTTCAAGCTGTCTGCTGTGAAAGATGATGAAGCAGAGACAATCTTGGATGATATTCCATACTCTAATGCTATTGGGAGTATCATGTATGCGATGTTAGGAACCAGGTGTGATCTCGCGTATGCGGTTGGCTTGGTTAGTAGGTTCATGAGTAAGCCAAGCATGATACATTTGACTGCTGTGAAGTGGGTGCTAAGGTATTTGAAAGGTGCCTAGGATCGAAAGATTGTGTTCAGGAAGACAAAGGATTTTAAGGTTGAAGGTTTCTGTGATTCTGACTTTGCATCGGATCTGGACATAAGTAGATCGATTTCAGGTTATATTTTCACTGCTGGTGGGACTGCTATAAGCTGGAAATCAAGTCTTCAACATGTCGTTGCGCTGTCTACAACTGAGGCAGAGTATATGGCGTTGTTGGAAGCTGTGAAAGAAGTTATCTGGCTAAGGGGTTTGACTGAGGAATTCAGATTCAAACAAGACACGGTAGAGATCTGGTGTGATTCACAGAGTGCTTTGAGTTTAGCCAAGAACAACGTTCATCATGAGAGGACAAAGCATATTAACAGGAGGATGCATTTCAACAGGGATATTGTTGCTTCTGGTGAAGTGAAGCTATCGAAGATCCCGACTGAGAGGAATCCGGCTGATATGTTGACAAAGGCACTTCCTGTGGATAGGTTTGAGAAGGCTTTGAGTTTTCTCAACTTAGAAGAGCACTAAGGTGCTGGACTGTCTGGAGCTGCACATGAATGCAAAGATGAAGAAGTTATACTCGAAAATGATTGTCATCAAGGTGGAGTTTGTTGGGCTTTGGTGATGGAAAATCATGAGTATTAACTAGGCCCGCGACTTGGGTTAGTCAATTAGGAATGTGTTTTTCCTATTGGGCTTTGGTTTAGGTTTAGACCGTCTTAACTTTGTAATTGTCCTAGTCTATATAAAGACAGGCATGTGTGAGGGTTTCCTGTATCCTGGAAATTAGAGAGATCTTTCTTGTTCTTAGAGAGATTGTGAGGAAACCTATTTTGCTTTGTAATCCGTGGTGATAGTGGATTACTGGAAAGCTCTAGACCGAGACGTAGGATCACACACCGTGATCTGAACTCGTTAATTCTCTGTGTCTTTTACTTATTGCTCAATTACATGATTATCAGAGATAGGGATCTAATCTCATCAGTAAAGCTTGAATAATTTGGAAAGTAAATGAGATGGGAGGGTTCAACGAGTTTGGCTAACTGGTGTGATTAAACTGGATTAATTATTAAGCTTTATGCGCAAAAACAAATGCTTTAGAAATACAATAAGTTAGTCTATTATATTAATTATTACCTTTTGAAGAAACTCATGGATCTTCTTAACTTCATGTGTGTCGCTAGTTTTACCAACAACTGGAGTTTTTGAGTAGGAGAAGCCAGCTCCAACTGGCTGATCCAAAAATAGTATGTTTGCCATCTGAGAAAATTATCCAAATATCAGTTTATTGGGTTTGTGATCAACATATATATGAACATAGTTTGAGCTACCTTTGTCCATGAAAATGTAGTAGAGACCCAGGAAGGGATACTTCCATTGTAAGCACCTATCTTTAAAGTCACAGGCCCTGCTTATATTTTTTCCCCACTTTAAACAAGTCGGTTAAAATATATAATGCTTAGCGAAAGGATACATATTTTAGAATTTACCAATCTCATAAGAAAGGCCAATGAGAGAAGAACATCCAGGCCCTCCAGTTAACCGAAGAAGAAGAGGGTCTTCTTGTGGATTATTCTCAGACTTAATGAAATAGTAGAACAATTGCACTTCCTCTTCCTCACCAATACCAATGTATCTTTCATTCAGAAGAATGACTAATTACTAACACCATTGAAACACATAATTGCATTGGTAAAAAAGAAAGAGATATTTACACAAACCCTGTTTCGAGTTCGAAAGGAAGAGGGCCTTCGAAACCAGGAAGAAACTTGACGATAGAGCCAGAATCAACATGATGACTCAAGAAGAGTAGTAGCAGAAGCAGAAACTTCTGTGCCAAACTCATTCTCTCTTTTTTTTTTTTGAGTTGAATGTTCTTTCTAATAATTAAGTTTAGCACAAAAAGGCGTTTTGCTAGTGGCCTCTCGTTTTCTCTCATATTATCCACGAAAACTAAAATTCACCTCAAGAACAAAAAAATTCTGGTTAAAAATGACCAAAATGTTGATTTTGTTTATGTACTGTTTGGATAAAAATGACCAAAATATTCACCTCTTGATCAAAAAATTTCTGGAACCTTATTAAAATACATTGGCTTCCAATTCAAAATTAATTGACAATAAATAAATGAGAGGATTACTAAACTAACTTTAAAAAATATCTTAATTACTAAAACAATGCAAATCTTTCTAAATTATTAGAATAACCTAAAAATATATAAAATATCGATTTTGTCTTTTTGGCATTTGTTAACAAAAACGTAATTACGATATTGCCATTACTATTTTTAATCCACATCAGCTCTCACAGATAAACAAGTCTACCGTTCTTTGACGGTAGACTTATTTTTTCTGGTAGACTTATTTTTTCTGGTAGACTTATTTTTTGGCCGGTAGACTTATTTTGGGTCCGTAGATTTGTTTTGGGTCGGTAGACTTATTTTTCGGCCGGTAGACTTATTTTTCGGCCGGTAGACTTATTTCGGTAGACTTATTTTTACGACATGGTAGATATGTTTTCGGGCGGTAGACTTATTTTTTTTTGGTAGATTTATTTTTAATGACGGTAGATTTGTTAAAGATTGGTAGATTTAACGGGAGATCGGTTGACTTTTTTGTAGACATTTGACCAAATTGGTAGATTTATTTCCTTTGATGGTAGATTTATCTCATCCGCGGTAGACTTCTTTGTAATGACGGCAGACTTATCATTGGATGGTTCGTTTTTGGTGACGGTAGATTTATTGTAATGACGGTAGACATATATTATCGTGGTAGACTTATTCTTAAAACAATAGATTTATTTTTAATGACGGTAGATTTATTAAAAAACGGTAGATTTATATAAACTTTCGGGATACACGAAATTGGTAGACTTATCATAAGTTGGTAGATTTATCAAAATTTGGTAGATTTATCTGAACTTGGTAGATTTATCTGACATTTATCATTTTTATTTGACGGTAGACTTATCAAAATATTAATAAATAAATAAAACAATTACATTAATTTTTTAAAAAATCAAAAACATCTCCAAAAAATTGAAAACAAATTCCAAAAAATAGAAAAAATTCCAAAAAGTCTAAAGTTAAGAAAAAATAATTTTAAATTTTAAATATTATATTTTAACTTATGCATTTTTGAACTAAAAATTTCTAAAAACTCAAAAAATATAAAAATCCAAACAATTCTCAAAATTTTATAAAATTTCAAAAATCCATGAATAACACATCACGGTTAAAAAAAATATATCTCATAACACCAAAATAATTGTATCAAAACCCTAAAGATAATTAAAATAAGACAAAAGACATATTTAAATAATATTCTAAAACAATTCTTTATAGCGTAGGTAAAACACTTAAGAAATTTGTTTTCGTGGATTTTTAATTTTATTTTAACCGTGTTGTGTTATTCATGGATTTGTTTTTATTTTTTGAGTTTTTAGAAATTTGTAAAAATTTGTTTGTATTTTTGAGTTTTTAGAAATTTTTTATTTAAAAATTCAAAACTTAAAAATAATATATTTTATGTAAAATTTAAAATTATTTTTTCTTAACTTAACATTTTTTGGATTTTTTTTATTTTTTTGGGGATTTGTTTTTTAATTTTTGGAAATTTAATGTAATATTTTATCTATTTATAAATATTTTATCATTAAATATAAACACTGTTTCAAACCGTGTATAGTTCAGTATACATCTGTGAACAAGATGTTGTAAAATGAACACACGGTTCACAGTTGGAGATTTAAAATGGGCAACAAAAATAGTTTGGGTATTAAAAAGCTTATCGGAATAAAATTGGGGTATTTTTATGGAATTTTCCCTATATATAATATGGAATAACGTGTAACTAGACATTAAGAAGTGATCAACTTTGGTTATGTTTGTGTCTTTGATGATGTGTACTTCATGATTATGTGTTTGGTTTTGCTACACTTACTGTGTTTTTTGGTTAAGTTACATGAAGACCTGTTTACATTTTGCTAGACTTCGTGTGTTTTTGTGATGTATTGTTTACGTTTCTTTCAAACTCTTCAAACTATTGGTATTGCTAATGTTATGTATGAAATTAGTATGTTTGACTTTCAAGTATTGTGATAATAAACACCACATAGAATTTGTATGTTATAATTATATGTGGTTCATGTGTTTTTGTTTTAAATCTCACTAATTTTGGTTATCCATACTAAGCAAATATTAAACTAAATAAAGTTACTGATTTCGTCAAGCACCTTTAAAAATCATCGTGGACTGTCTTACAATCACTAATTCAAAACACAAATATACCATCATTTAGAATTCAATTATCATTTGTACAAATTCAAAAACAAATCTACCAAATCCAAATCTCCCATTAATTATACTCTTAGAAGAATACGTTGAATCGAAGACGGAAATGTCGCTGTAGACTCGGTCGCCGTCGTGAAGCCCAGTAACCTGTCGGAGATAACATCAATTTAACACTATCAATTGAAAATAGAACAAATGAAACAATTCTACCATAACAGATTAAACAAGTCTACTAGAAAAACGGATTAAACAAGTCTACCAGAAAAACGAATTAAACAAGTCTACCAGAACGGATTAAACAAGTCTACTAGAACGTTTTAAACAAGTCTACTAGAACGTTTTAAACAAGTATACCAGAACGTTTTAAACAAGTCTACCAGAACGTTTTAAACAAGTCTACCATAACGTTTTAAACAAGTCTACCATAACTGATACAAGCACGGAATCACTCCAATACTATGACCACTCGATGATCGAGAGATTCCAAGCTTTTGATGCGGAAGGTGGACAAATTAGAGATGGAGATGGGGATAGGTGATTGACTCGCTCAATCAATGGGACGAACAAGAGAGTTTGAGTCTCACAAACAATCCGATTCGCAGCTTCACAAGAGAAGAGTGTATCTCACACAAAACTCTAAATGAAAAGAACAAAAGAGAACAAGGATTCCACCTTAGAACTCTAATGAACAAGACACAAAAGTCCAACTTTTGTAAAAAGAAACTATAAACGTTTTTACTTCAATATTCAAGGGTGCCTTGTTACAATGATAGATGAGAGCTTTATATAGAGCTCAAGACTAGGGCAACAAACATAATTCCAAATAAAAAACAAAGACCATAAACAAAGAGAGATGGTGGCTCCTTATTTTCGTGGGCATGATTTAAGGAGGCTGGTTGGAGTGGTGTTTTGCATGATTTAAGGAGGCTGCTCCTTGACCTTGCTTGGGTGTGTATCTGCAAGGAGTTGGGCGAGTGGAATATCCTTGAAACAAGGAGGTGGCTTCCTTGGTGGGCGTAGAAGTGAAGGGTTTTGAATCTTGGTGATGGTGGCCGAAATCAAGGAGCTTGTTGAGTGAGTGCTCCCCGAATTCAAGGAGGCTTGTTTGTGGATGCAGCTAGGCTCGTATGTGGAGACTTCTGAGTGATTATAGAAGGCTCCTGGATGCCACACATAATTGTCTAATGAGTCAAACAAGTAAAGGCCCATGTTGAGTAACTTAGAGCCCAAGGTTAATGCAAATGAGCCCTTTTGATGCGTCCTCATTGTTGGACCGTTATTGGGCGATTGGTAAGTCGGCCTGGGATTATCTTTAGTGTTTTGGAAACTAGACTCAAAGATCTTGAATTTGATATGTATTCCGTTTCCTGAAGTGGCGTGAGCTGGTAGCGACGTGTGTTTGAATAACGCCTTCAATTGTGAGCTCTTCATGCAAACGTTTTCAATTTCCTTGGTGACTTGATCAATGTTTGATATTTTACCCTTAGGTGAATGTAACTTAGGACCTGCTGTCCCAAATTCACAAAAGAATGGTTGACGCCAATAAACAAGATCAGCAAGTGATCTTGTCGTACGCACGATCCAATTCTCTTCCGAATTGGTAGCATCCAAGTTCTTCACATCTTGAGATGGATCCAACTTGGTCCATATTGGGTCTTCGTTTGGCAGTTGTCCTTCTCCGGTCGGTGGCATCATCTTCAGTGGACTTGCTTGTTCGATGTCCTCATCAATAACGTTTTAAACGTATTTAACAATTCTCCATAAATCTACCACTATTAGCGAAATTTCATCGAACAAGTGGTGTGCATACCTCATGAAGCCGCATATCAACCAAAAAACGAGGGTTTTCTCTCCTTTCACCGGGAACTCGCGTCTCCCCGCCGCGCATCGCCTCAAGAACGACCAAACGACTCCGGATCTCGTCGCCCTCGGAAGGAACTCGCCGAAAAAGACGAAAAAACTCATGAGAAACAGAAAACTTCCTTACCTACTCGTCGCCGGAATCAATGGCCGTGAGGCTGGAACGCCGGAGTCAGAGTATATCTCGCCGGAGAAGACGAGAGGTTAAGAACATTTTAAACAAGTCTAACAGAACGTTTTAAACAAGTGTACCAGAACGTTTTAAACAAGTCTAACAGAACGGATTAAACAAGTATACTGTAACATTTTAAACAAGTCTACCACAACAGATTAAACAAGTCTACCATAACGGATTAAACAAGTCTACCAAAACGTTTTAAACAAGTCTACCAAAACGTTTTCAACAAGTCTACCAGAAAGTTTTAAACAAGTCTACCACTACGTATTAAACAAGTCTGCCACTATTAGCAGAATTTCGTCGAACAAGTGGTGTGCATACCTCATGAAGCCGTATATCAACAAAAAAACAAGGGTTTTCTCTCCTTTCACCGGGAACTCGCGTCGCCCTTCCACACGTCGCCTCAAGAACGACCAAACGACGCCGGATCTCATCGCCTTCGGAAGGATCTACAACTTGACGAATCCCGATCTGTATCTCTGCAACTCAATTCAACGAAGCTACAAATCCCTCGACCTGAAGCTTTACCAAACCGACAGTGAGACGAGACGAAACAAATCAGAAATTAAGTCTATCATAAATTAGTAAAAGTCTACCAAAACGTGTCAAACAAATCTACTACAACGTATCAAACAAGTATACCGTCAAGATTTTAAACAAGTCTGCCATCTAGATTTTAAACAAGTCTACCACAACATTTTAAACAAATCTACCGCAATGTATTAAACAAATCTACCGCAAATGAAAATCTACTAATAAATCTACCATCATTAGGGGCATTTTATCAAACAAGTGGTGGGCGTACCTAATGAAGCAACATATTAACCAAAAAAATGTTTGAAAGTTCGACGAGCACGTGTTCGGCGGCGGCGCCACGTTCGTAACCGTATCATTCGTCGGTCCAGAGTTCCCGGCGGAGCAAACGACGACGATCCGTCGTTGGGGAGCCGCTTTTAACCATGTCGTTGCTTTGGCCGAAGATGTTGGCTCCGGGGAGCAGATTTGGTGGAAGACGGCGGTGGAGCAGTCGGAATCAACGCCGGAGATCCACTCACCATCACTGAAATCAGTTGGCGGAGGAGAGAGAAGAGGAAGAAGAAGAGGGAGAGGAGAGAGAGAGAACCAAAAAAAGTAGAAGAAAAGAGAGAGAGAGAGAGAGAGAGAGAGAGTGATGTTGGATTTTTTTTTTTTTTTTTTTAAGATTAATAATTAATATTTTAGTTATTTAAAAAAATAAGAATGACAATTTCGTTATTAAAACGAAAAAACACACTTAAAGGTTTTTTGACAACTTTTGAAGGTTATTTTAGTTAGTGGAACTTTTGTAAGAGTTATCCTAGTAATATCACTAATTTTGAAGGTTATTAAAGGTAATTTCCTCTAAATAAATTAACACATATCTTTTATGTATTATTTAATATCATTTCTAACTTTTGATGTGTGATATTATTTTATAATACGTCTTTTCGAGATGATGGTTCTTTGTCCATCGATCTCGCTATGTTCGAGCATGGATCGACATAACCAACTTTAAGTCGGATCGATTTCGATGGGACTAATTTTTGATCGGATCGATTATGGGCCAAACTCATTCTCTTTTACTTAAAAAAAAGAAGAAGGCGTTTTGCCTTCTTATCTTGGTGCTTTTAGTGTTTTGACAGTATTTATTTTGATGCTTTTAGTGTTGCGGCCCTTTCATTTTCTCTCATATTGAAAATTAAAATTCACCGACACCGATGATAATGATAAGATAAGATAGTGACGTTGCTTTAACCAAAATGTTCTAAAAAAAGATCAAGAAATTTCTAGTCATGGAACCCTTATTAAAAAATACATGAATTCAAAATTAATTGGCAATGAATGGATTGACGCATATTTTATATATATTAGTTAATATTCTTTCCAATATACAGAGAAAGATAAAAAAAAACAACAAAAAATGAAAACGTCACGTTTAGCTCTGAGGGCGATTTAGAAGGGGATTAGGGTTTGTACTTTCGTCCGCTTCAAGGCAGCGCCGCCGTCGCTCTCCACCTCCGATGGAGGAGATGGCTTCGCCGGAGATCGTGGGGGAATTAGATAACCAGTCCTCTAAGTCAGCAATAGCAACATGAACAGTGGCTCCAATGGTGTCGTGGTCAAATATTGTTCAAGCGAAACGGTCTCTCAAAAAATATGAACTCAATGTCTCGATACAGGATGGAATAGGTTCAGTCATGGTACCCGAAGAAGTATTCAAAATCGTTATGGGATGATTTTGTGATTGGAAAATTTCTAGCTACAGCTCCGCACGTAGCAAAGGTTCACGCGATAGTTAATAAAATTTGGGCTTTGGGGGACAAGGCTCAGATGATTGAGGTTTATGTCATCAACTCAACAACAATGAAATTTAGGATTGTGAATCCTATAACAAAGAATAGAGTACTCCGACGAGGAATGTGGAATCTTGCAGAGGTTCCGGTAGTGATGTCGAAATGGTCACCACATACAGAGGACCACATACAGAGGAGACTATGCCAGAAGTAAAATCGGTCCCACTTTGGGTACACCTAAGAAACATACCTATGGATATGTTCCCTTGAAAGGGACTTAGTTTCATCACTAGCGCTGTTGGTGAACCAGTGAGACTACACCCTGAAACTGCTCAATGCCTGGATTTTAAGACTGCAAAAATATTCGTCAAAGCAGATCTCACAAAATAATTGCCGAAGACGATGATCTTTACCTCTCTAAAAGAAAACGAAACACAAGTGGAATTTTCCTATCCATGGTTACCTACTAGATGCTCTGTTTGTCAAAAATGGGGACATCTCGCTACAGTATGTTTGGTAAAGGAGATACAACCAGCAAAGGTCACGGAAAAAGTTCAAACCCCAGCAAAAAATAATGCAGAGCAAATAGAGAGGTTACCCATGGAGGCTGAACCGGTCTCTGATCGAGAATCTGAGACAAAAGCTCAGCAGGAACAAGTTCAAAAAGATCAAAGCGAGGATAAAGAGGAGGGTGAATGGTCTATGGTGACGCAGAAATTTGGACAAGTCACTATCTTGTCTCACTCACGGTTTGAAGCGTTAAGTGATTTGGAAAAAACAAATAATGTGGAAACGGAAGAAGGGACAACATAAGTGATCATGGAGGAAACGAAAGAAGAGGAAACAGAGGTGGAAATAACAACGGAGAAAGTAATAGAAAAGAAACAAACATCAAAAAAGGTGCCCGAGACAGACAGGGATATTGACAACTCTCTAGACGAAGCCCAAGGTGAGCAGGTCACTACTCGCCAACCTCTACCTCGCAAATCAAAGGATATCCCAAAGGACCCTGCTACTCAAAAAGCGAAGGATACAAATCCCAGCAATTTGAATAAAAGGATCCCGAAAAAAAAAAATTATTAATGTCGGGTTTCTTTTGGAATGTACGTGGGATTAACAAGTCTACAAAACATTCTATAGTAAAGGATTGGGTGAAGAAAAGTGGGTTTCAATTCGGTTGTCTGCTGGAAACAAGGGTAAAAGAACGAAAAGCTTCGAAAATTGCTTCAGAGATCTTTCAAAACTGGTCTTTCCTGTCAAACTATGAACACAACAGGCTCGGGAGGATATGGGTTGTGTGGAGCCCACAAGTTCGAGTAACTCCCTTATTTAAGAGCGGACAACTGATCACATGTTCAATTCTACTGGAAGGTTCGGAAAGGGAATTCTTCTGTTCATTTATTTATGCGTCCAACTTCGTAGCGGAGAGGAAGGTGCTATGGGAAGATTTACGCAGTCATCAAGACTCACCATTATTTCGGAATAAGCCTTGGTTGATTTTTGGAGATTTTAATGAGATATTGGATAGTGGGGAGCATTCGGAGTTCGCTGATAATCCAATTATACCGATGGGAAAGAGAGACTTCCAAGACTTAGTCTGCTATAGTTCTCTCATGGACTTAAAGTATCATGGTCCTCTACACACATGTAGCAATAAAAGAGATGAATGGATCATTTGCAAAAAACTTGATCGGGTTTTAATGAGTGATGCATGGTATGATCTCTATCCCCAGTCTTATAGTGTATTCGAAGCGGGGGATGCTCGGATCAATTGAGATGTCGCATTCAGATAGAAGCAGAAAAAGAAAAAATTAAACGACCTTTCAAATTCACAAATGCTGTAGCGGAGTGCTCTGACTTTCTGCCGTTGAAAACTGAATTTTGGAATGACACAGAGGTCCTCTTCAAATCGACATCAGCAATGTTTCGCTTCTCCAAAAAACTGAAGATTCTAAAATCCAAGTTACGAAGGCTCAGCAAACAACAGCTTGGAGACCTGCAAAAACGAACGAAACAAGCATACGAGGAGCTTTGCGAAAATCAGATAAGGACGATGCAAACTCCGTCTCCATCTGCGATGATTGATGAACGGAGATCCTTTGAAAAGTGGCAACAACTCGCAGAGATCGAAGAGAAATTCCTCTGTCAAAGGTCGAAGGTGCATTGGCTGAAAGTAGGAGACAGAAATAATAGGCATTTTTACAAGGCATCAAGAATTCGAGAAATCCGAAACTCCATCCGGGAGATTAAAAAACCAGATGGCACCATTGCTACAACCCATAATGAAATAAAGGAAGAAGCAGAGAGATTTTTCAACGAGTTCTTATCTCAGACAATTGCAGATTACCAAGGGATATCGGAGGAGGCCCTTCATGAGCTGTTGGGTTTTGAATGTAGTGAAATGGATGCAGAAATTCTTTGTAAAACAGTCACAGAGGAAGAAGTAAAAGGAGTATTATTCGCAATGCCGGGAAACAAAGCACCTGGGCCTGATGGATATACAAGTGAATTTTTCAAAGAAGCATGGCCGATCTTGGGGAAAGATTTCGTCGTCGCGACACAGTCTTTCTTTGAAAAAGGATTCTTGCCCAAAAGAGTTAACTCTACTATATTGGCACATATACCGAAAAAACAGAGTCCATCGAGATGAAAGACTATCTCCCGATATCGTGCTGCAATGTCCTATACAAGGTAATCTCAAAGATCCTTGCAAATCGTTTGAAAAGGTTACTCCCGAGATTTATTGCACCGAACCAATCAGCCTTCGTCAAGGACCGGCTACTAATGGAAAATGTTCTTCTAGCTTCAGAACTCGTCAAGAACTACCACAAAGAAACGATCTCGTCTCGATGTGCTCTAAAGATAGACATTTCCAAAGCTTTCGACTCAGTGCAATGGCCATTTCTCCTCTCCACGTTGTCGGCACTGAAACTTCCGGAGAAATGTATACATTGGATAAAACTTTGCCTCGCTACAGCATCCTTTTCGGTTCAGATTAACGGGGAATTAGCGGGATATTTTCGAAGCAATAGAGGGTTACGTCAAGGTTGCTCACTATCACCTTATCTGTTTGTGATTAGTATGAATGTACTCTCGAAGATGCTGGACAGAGCAGCTTCATCTCGCATTATCGGATATCACCCCTACTGCCAGGATCTCAATCTCACGCATCTATGTTTCGCAGATGATCTTCTAGTTTTTGCGGATGGAAAGAAAAGTTCGATTGAAGTGATACTAGAGGTTTTCAGAGAATTTGCAGCTTTCTCGGGTCTGAACATCAGCCTTGAAAAATCAACAATTTACATGGCTGGAGTTCCAGAGGCGGTACAAACAATAATCCTTGACCAATTTCCCTTTGACTCAGGAACTCTACCGGTGCGATATCTGGGGCTTCCACTTCTTACAAAAAGAATGACAGTCCACGACTACAACCCACTACTCAAACAAATCCGGAGGCGCACCAGTGGTTGGATTGCAAGATTTTTATCCTTTGCGGGCCGCCTTCAGCTCATAGGATCGGTGATTCATAGCTTGACAAACTTTTGGATCTCTGCTTTCCATTTACCCAAAGCATGCATCGACGAATTGAAAGATTATGCTCAGCATTTCTTTGGTCGGGGCCAGAATTAAAACCCAAAAAGCAAAACTCGCATGGAAAGAAGTCTGTAAGCCACGAGAAGGAGGAGGTTTGGGACTTCGTCCAATAGCGGAGGTGAACAAGGTGAGTTGTATGAAGTTAATCTGGAGAATCCTCTCATGTCACTCCTCACAATGGGTAAATTGGATTCATCGATATCTAATCCGCAAAGGTTCGATTTGGACGGTGAAGTACACTTCCTCGCTTGGCTCTTGGACGTGGAAGAAACTTCTCAAATACCGTGAGCTTGCGAAGCTGCTTACTGATGTGCTCAATTTAATACCCTAACAGTACTAAAGCAGTAGTTGTAATATAGCTAGGGGTCGAACCACAAAGACTCACGGAGATCACTCAATAGATTATATAGTGTCAAATCAAGCTAAGCCAAACAGATGTAATTAAAAGCAATACAGAATTTAAAAGAGATGTAAGTCAATTGGGAAATATAGGCTCAGAGTTTTTCTCAGGAAATCAATGAATGCAGATAAACTAACTAGCATGATCCAGATTTACCGCAGTTCTTGAACTCAAATCACTAAGGTATAATTAACCAACTGTCGTTGCGAGAATTATCTAAATCTAAATCCTAGGAATTACAAATCTCTTTGCGAATCCTAAAGTCTAAATCAGCTTTAATAACAGGTTTGATATGTTCACAAATCAATTAAACCAAATCTCTTTGCGAATAATCGATTTGCTCACCTAGGTTCTATCAGGTAATTAATCGCACTGTCGTGCCTAATCAATTATCCTAAGATCTAAGTTCCAGATTCGTCAACCTAGAATTAGCTTTGAACACAACCTAAGCGAAGAACTAATTCAGATGGTGAATCTTAAACAGATAATTAACCTAGCATTCAGAGAAATCCTTTATGAGAAAACCCTAAACTTAAAGTGGATCTACTCAGACATAAAGAATGAAACAATCAATATGCTTGAATAAATCATCAATAGAATAAGAATAACAAGAGGTTCTTGAGATCTGATCTCGGACGAAGGGAGATTCAGACTTGTCTCAAACCAGAGTATAGAAAATAAAGCTTAGCCTAAACATGTGGCTGTAAAATCCTATTTATAACCTAAAACACGAGTTGGGGTCTTCTTGTAATTATTAAAGACTTCTGGGCACTTTTGCAATTCTTCAAGTCTTGGAAAACTCGCGGGTCGTGTCTTGCTGCGATGGGTATCGATCGATATCAGGGGGTATCGATCGATGCTTGTCGTGAAAAGAGGTACTCAGCAACACGAACTTCAGCCCTTGCACCAGATTGCTCCAGAAAGCTCCAATAACTCCAATTAGGCTCCAAACGTGCTAGAACCTGTAAAAGACTCTAAAATACTACAAAACACTAGAAAGACTCTATAAAAAGGACTTATATCATGGTCTAAACAGGGTAAAAACCATGATATATCAACTCCCCCAGACTTAGCCTTTGCTTGCCCTCAAGCAAATAAAAGACTAAACATAGAAAGAGGTTTGAAAAGCGGAGACTCACCTGTTCATGAACCATCGAAATGACATTCTTTCCAAGTGCCCAAATGTCACCTAACCAGCTTTCGATCTAACCACCATGTACTTCTCCGTAGACATTCGCAGCTTTCCCAGACTCCACACATTATCCCACAGCATTGTTCAAATAAAACATTCATCACCAGTTTCATCACTGCAGCCAATGTTCAAGAACCTTCTAGATTCTTTACCAGACAATATCATGACAAGGAACTGTTAGAGGGGGGATTAGCACCCCTGGTTTAACTCGTTACGAACCGAGACCGGTTCAATCAAGACCGGTTTACGATGGTTCGGATCAAAGATGGATCAACCCGAAAAACATTGGGCCGAGCTCGGAATCTCGCTAAAAAAAGCCCATCTCGGCTACCGAACTAGGCCCAGCGAGAGCCCAGCCCGTTACAACAGATAATGATCGAAGTATTTCCTTTTTCCCGCCGATCTCGGAAAAGGAAATATTCCTCTCGATTAAAAGGAAGATATCCATATCCCGGAAAGGGAATAGAAATATTTCCTTCTCCTAATCGAACTCGGAAAAGGAGATATCTTCCTTTCGACCGTCTCAAAGACACTATAAATAAAGGAGGAGGCTCATTCATTCAGATCATCGACAACTTCCGCAGAGACCAGAGAGAATTCAAGAGAGCTACTTACCGATCTCGAGTTCTCCATCTTTGCAATCTTACTAACTCTGTTGTAACGCCGATTCTTAATCAATAAACGAGATTCCGATTAAAGTACTGTTTTACCCCTTTTGTGTGATTTACGGATCAACAATTGGCGCCGACTGTGGGGAGTTAGAACAGTACTTCCAGATATCGTTTGATTAAGTTCGGCAATGGCTCTTCCGGTCGACAATTCCGTAGTCAACCTCAACAGCTCGGACAATGATGACCGAAACCCTCGCACTGACGAACCTAATCCAACCAATACCGAGCTACCGACAACCGGAGGCAGACTCCCTCCGAACTTACCTATTGAAGGGGATAATCAGACCAATCCCACGAGAATTCTTCCGCCGCCTCCAGAGACCTCGGCATTCACGGACCCAACAACCTTCATGGAAGCCATGGCGGCACAGTTCGCCGAGATCAACAAAAAGAAAGAAGAGCGGATCGCTTCACTGATAGCATTACGCCCGCCGGAGAAACCAGATCGGCACCCTCGATCCAAACCTGATCACGCCCGCCGGAGAAAACACATTACGCCGGAACCTTCTGCCCGACCTAACCAACACCCAACTCCCAGGCGCGACCGACCTACCAACTAGGAGATCGGCGGCTGATTCAGAAGTTTACATCTCGGACCAAATCGCCATGAACCTAGAATTTGCAAAAGTCCAGGCCCAATTACAAGACATGCGATCAAAGGTCCACCAGGCGACAAGCTCGGCACCGGAAATCGACCGAGTGATTCAGGAGTCATAGAGGACCCCATTCACGGACCAAGTCATCAACACTCCGGTCCGGCGATTGGAGAGAGTCAAAATCACGCCATACGACGGGTTTACCGACCCTAAACATTTTCTGACCTCCTTTGTCATCACGATGAACCGCTTTCGTTTCGGGTCGGAAAACGAAAAAGATGCAGCCATGTGCCAGTTGTTTGTAGAAAACATATCCGGAACCGCGCTCGACTGGTTTTCGAAGCTCGAACCGAACTCAGTCAACAGCTACAACGAGCTCACTACCAAATTCCTCAAGCGCTTCACCATGTTCATCAAGCAGAAAACAAAGAACGACGAACTCTGGGCTCTCGAACATAAGCAGGACGAGCCTCTACGCAAGTTCATGGAACGTTTCAAAGCAGTCGTATCCCACTGTACGATCGACGACAAAGCTGCGATCGAGGCTCTTTACAAAGCAACCTGGTACGAATCAGACTTCCACAGGGAGATCAAGCGCAACAATCCAAAGACGTTGGAAGACATTCTGCACAGGGCGCACATCTTTATCATGGAAGAAGAGGAAAGATCCGAGAAAGATAGGCGATATGCGCTAACGAAACAGCCCGCGGCCAAGGATAAACAGTACGTTCCTCCAAAGCAACCTGTCAACACGGTCCAAACTCAGCAGTCCTGGTCAAACACTTGGGTTCGATCGGACGAACCAAAGGAGTCCGAAACCGAATCCGCACCGTACTGCAATTTCCACAACCGATTCGGAAACCATTCAACCGAAGAATGCCGACACTTACAAGAATTCTTGATGATGAAGTACAAAAAAGGGGAAGTTCCAGTCGAAGGAGCCTTCCAGCCTTCGAACAGACCACGCCGTAACGATAACGGCAGACGACGTAACTTCAAACCGAACAAAGCTACCGAACAACCTAAAGATAAAACCGACGACGAGCAACCGAAGCGAGATCGGGAAGAAAATGCGGAGGCCCAGCAACCTCCACAGGTTCGAAAGCGCGTCAACATGATCATGGGCGCACTGGAAACATGCAACTACTCCGTCCGAGCTCTAAAGACATACAGTAAGGAAGCAATGGCCGCGAAACATACACACCAGACCACACCTTGCGGAATGCCGATCACCTTCTCCGAAGCCGACACGGAAGGACTCTACATGCCGCATAACGATCCGCTAGTCGTCGAGACACTCATCGGTGATGTCGTAGTCGGGCGAATTTTAATCGACACTGGGAGCTCGTTTAACGTGATCTTCAAGGATACGCTGAAGAACATGGACTTTCCCGACAATCAAATCAGACCGAACATTGAACCACTCACCGGATTCTCAAGCGAGCAAACCATGACCGCCGGAACGGTCAAAATCCCTATGTATACCGGAGGGATATGTCGGATGGTCAAGTTCCTAGTGTTGAACAAACCCGCAATCTACAACGTGATACTCGGCACACCATGGATATTCTCGATGAAAGCAGTCGTATCGACGTATCACCAGTGCGTCAAGTTCCCAACACCTTCCGGAATCTTCACCCTTAGAGGTGACCAGGTGATGTCCCGAACATGCTTCATCAACGAATGCAAACTAAGGACCACTCCCCGCACCTGCGTGATCAACAAGAGGAAAAT
>PKML01016009.1:135113-185272 GCA_002933935.1 Eutrema yunnanense
AATAAAATTGGGAAAAACAAGAAGTTACCTTGCTGGAACATTTAGCATCGATCGACACACAGCCTGTATCGATCGATACAGGCTTAAATCGACATGAACCTTTCTGAATCGCGTAGGGTATCGATCGATACTGAAGAGTATCGATCGACACTCAGGCGATTTCGAGATTGCTCCTTGTTTATCCTGACACAAACACAAAAGGAACGAAAATAAAAATAAAAATGAATCAAAAACAGACTCACCAGTGGGTTGCCTCCCACCAAGCGCTTGTTTAACGTCAATAGCTTGACTGTAACGCCCTTCAGGCTAGATAAGAGTGAGAGCTTGCATCAAAACAGGCTCCACAACTTGACATCGCTATCTTCAGAGTTCTGCTTAACATGCTGTCCACAAACTCCTGTCCTTTCTCTTTCAGCTCAGAAGTAAGAAGGACCCTAGCTTTAGAGAATGGCTTCGAAGCTCCTTTGCACTTGACCTTATACTCAATCGAATCTCCATCACACTTCTGAGGTATCAAAGTGACATGGGGATCCTCGACCTTTTTGCTCTTGGCCTTCTTCTTCGTTGTTGCCTTGGCTTTCTTGGCAACTTCCTTGTGGATGCTGGATGATTCAGCTGGAACGTCTGTGGTAGTAGGCTCATCAGGAGGCTCTCCCAAAATATCAATTGCTAGCGACTCTCCTGTGACAACCTTGATGCTATAAGCACGTGTGAGAGCACCTCTAGGGGGAATGGCATTATAGTAGACATCTCCATCAATGTAAGAGAGAGAGAGTCTCTTATTAGGTGTGTCTATGATTGCACCGGCAGTAGCCATAAACGGTCTTCCCACGAGTAAAGAAACCTCAGATCCTTCGCTCATCTCTACAACCTGAAAATCAGTGGGCACCAGACAATTTCCTACTTTTACAGGCAAAGCATGGATAGTACCGTATGGAGGTGAGGTGGAAGAGTTTGCAAACGTGAGAAGCAAAGTAGGGGGTCTTATATCAGCCTTCAATCGTTCAGCAATTTCCTTTGATATCACATTGACGCTAGACCCTGAGTCAACGAGAGACTCTTTGAACTCGACTCCAGAGATAGAGCATGGTACCGCGAATTTCCCTGGGTCTTCCCTCTGTTTCAATTGTCGCGGCTGTTGTGACTTGCGTTTTGCCTCGGGAAAGAGTGCCTTGATTTCCTCCTCAGTTTCTCTGCAATCTTTGAAGTGACTCAGCAGAGGCCAGCCCTCTAGAGCTTCTTCAAAAGTGACATCGTCAGGAATCCTTCGTACCCTCTTCTCAAAGCCACGCAGCTGCTTTGGAGTGATAGGATCTCTGAGGTGTTTAGGAATAGGATTCTGCTTCTTGGACTTGCAAACTCTTTCTCCAATCACCTCAGGTATTTTCACAAGTTCTGGCACGTTCTACGAGGGGTATCGATCGACACCAGGTAGGGTATCGATCGATACTGCCGCTTTTGAATCGTTCCTGGCAGATACATCTTCATCAGAAAGAAGCTTTTCGTTCGGGTTATCCAGCAAATACCTTAATCTAGCAATCTCCCATTCCTCCCTTTTCAGCTTAGGAACTATAGGATAAGGCATCCTGGGTATATACACTCGTTATGCAACTACCTTAGGCACCACAGTTGAAGTCTCACTTGTTTCCTCCGAAATCTCCTCAGTATCGACCGATACCAATGGGGTATCGATCGATACACGGGTTTTTGAAGTGTCCCGTTTCAGAATTGTAACCGGCATCGATCGATACTTGGGGGTATTGATCGATGCTCTGGCGATTTCAGGCTCCTCATCGAAATTTCCTGCATTCGAGATGATGGCATTGACGTGTGCGTCGTGTGGATGAACTGTCTTTCCCTTGGAGTGTGCTGCAGACTGGGCCACCTGCGTTTGCAGCATCCTGTGACTGGTATTGAGAGCCTCGATTTTCCCATTCAGATCAGTGTACAGATGGTCAAGCTTCCCATTGAAATCCACTTGCAATTTCTGCTGTCCTTGAAGAATCTGCTCAAGCATGGATTTCATCTTATTGTCTGTGGACTTTGGTGGAACGGCCTGGTACGAAGAGTTCCCGTAATTTCGAGTGTTGTTGCTGAAGTTCCTGTTGTTGTTGTACCCAAATTGTTGACCCTGAAATCCAGAACCACCAACGTAGTTACAATCCTCCACTTCATCCTCAGCAGCAAAGTGGACAACTTTCTGATTCTTCCCGATCAGGAAATCCAGCTTGGCTTGAACTTCAGCAATCTGTGATGCATCAATTCCTCCAGCCTGCTTCTTCCTCTCGAAATCGGCATTCTTGGTGCTATTACTAGACGCCAAGTTCTCGATCAGCACGACTGCATCATCTGGATATCTGGTGTTGAAGTTTCCATTACTCGCAGTATCCAAAGCCATCTGGTATCTCCAATCGATTCCTCTGTAAAAGGTGCCCATCAGCTGAACTTGATTGAACCCATGGTGCGGACAATCCCTCTGATATGACTTGAAACGAATCCAAGCTGCCTTGAGTCCCTCTGTTGTACCTTGAGAAAACTAGGAAATCTTGTTCCTGAGCTCTTCAGACCTTGCATCATCGTAGAAATTGCACAGGAATGCTTTCTTTGTCTCATCCCATGTAGTTAGAGAATCAGGAGCTAACTGCTTCAGCCAATAAGCAGCATCCCCACCAAGAGAGTATGGGAAAAGTTTGCAGAACAAGAACTCGTTGGGTACTCCATTGTACTTCATCCCAGTGACCAAGTCCTCGAACCTCTCGATATGATCCATGGGATGCTCATGAGGTAGGCCATGGAAAGGACTCTGACTCACGAGAGCATAGTAGGCAGGCTTCAACTCGAAGTCGTTCCTCTGAAAAGTTGGGATGCGAATCGCAGATCGATTGGCATAGAACTGATCAGGTCTGTTGTGCTCGGCAAGTGTCCTAGCTCGATCGCCTGCAGCATTCCCAACGTTGGCGCGCCCAGCTGGCGCGACAATCTCCATAATAGCAGCAGGGACAACGATGTTTCCAGCTTCATCAAGTCGTTGCCCTCTCTCATTACACACTTGACCCTCTTGGTCTCTCAAAATCCCAGCCTCATCAGCTCTTAAAACCACTGGGTTGTTCATCCCTGATGTTTGCTTGGTCTTTCTGTTTGTGCGTTCCACAAGTGCTAGCTGTTCCAGTGACAGTTCAACTAGCTGAGTGCTCTTGTTGCTTCTAGTTTCACGAACAGGCATACACCTGCAAAGAAAACACTAGGCAAAGCACGTAAGTAACCAAAGAAATACGTTGAGTATCGATCGATACCAAGTGGTGTCGATCGATACCAACAAAGAAATCGCCGGAGTATCGACCGATACTAGTGAGTATCGATCGATACTGAAGGACTTAGTCGAAACTCGACAGCTAAAATCTAATGGCGAATTGAGTCCCCGGCAACGGCGCCAAAATTGATGTGCTCAATTTAATACCCTAACAGTACTAAAGCAGTAGTTGTAATATAGCTAGGGGTCGAACCACAAAGACTCACGGAGATCACTCAATAGATTATATAGTGTCAAATCAAGCTAAGCCAAACAGATGTAATTAAAAGCAATGCAGAATTTAAAAGAGATGTAAGTCAATTGGGAAATATAGGCTCAGGGTTTTTTTCAGGAAATCAATGAATGCAGATAAACTAACTAGCAGGATCCAGATTTAGCGCAGTTCTTGAACTCAAATCACTAAGGTATAATTAACCAACTGTCGTTGCGAGAATTATCTAAATCTAAATCCTAGGAATTCCAAATCTCTTTGCGAATCCTAAAGTCTAAATCAGCTTTAATAACAGGTTTGATATGTTCACAAATCAATTAAACCAAATCTCTTTGCGAATAATCGATTTGCTCACCTAGGTTCTATCAGGTAATTAATCGCACTGTCGTGCCTAATCAATTATCCTAAGATCTAAGTTCCATATTCGTCAACCTAGAATTAGCTTTGAACACAACCTAAGCGAAGAACTAATTCAGATGGTGAATCCTAAACAGATAATTAACCTAGCATTCAGAGAAATCCTTTATGAGAAAACCCTAAACCTAAAGTGGATCTACTCAGACATAGAGAATGAAACAATCAATATGCTTGAATAAATCATCAATAGAATAAGAATAACAAGAGGTTCTTGAGATCTGATCTCGGACGAAGGGAGATTCAGACTTGTCTCAAACCAGAGTATAGAAAATAAAGCTTAGCCTAAACATGTGGCTGTAAAATCCAATTTATAACCTAAAATACGAGTTGGGGTCTTCTTGTAATTATTAAAGACTTCTGGGCACTTTTGCAATTCTTCAAGTCTTGGAAAACTCGCGGGTCGTGTCTTGCTGCGATGGGCTTGTCGTGAAATCAGGTACTCAGCAACACGAACTTCAGCCCTTGCACCAGATTGCTCCAGAAAGCTCCAATAACTCCAATTAAGCTCCAAACGTGCTAGAACCTGTAAAAGACTCTAAAATACTACAAAACACTAGAAAGACTCTATAAAAAGGACTTATATCATGGTCTAAACAGGGTAAAAACCATGATATATCACTTACTCAAGTAATGGTCCAGAGTGGTAAGACAACCTCTTTCTGGCACGATAAATGCACACCACGGGGAAAATTGATCGAACTGACGGGCACGAGGGGCTGCATCGATCTGGGCATTCCAATTGCCTCCTCTGTCCAATGGGTATTGCATTCTCATCGACGGAGACGGCACCACTCGGTGTTACTGAATGAAATCAAAGATATCATCGAATCCCAGCGACGAAGAGGAGCGGCGCAAGATGATGATGAGGTATTATGAAAAAGAAGGGATGACGGCTTTTGGCCGCTATTCAATTCAAAGGACACATGGAGCTTGATACGCGAGGTGCATCCCATAAAGGCTTGGTGGAAGGGAATATGGTTTCAATATGCCACTCCTAAACTTACTTTTGTTGCGTGGCTTGCCATACACAATCGCCTCGCGACAGGGGACAGAATGGCTAAATGGAACACGAGAGCCAATTCAGCATGCGTTTTTTGGTCAAGACCCACTTGAGACTCGAAGTCATCTCTTCTTCGCCTGCACACACTCGAAGGAAATATGGGTAAACCTAACCCAAAAACTGCTGACACAAGGCGATACGAGTCAATGGGAAGCAGTTCTCGTTTCATTAGTAGATGCATTGCAAGACAAGCTTCGGCTATGGCTTATTCGATACGTCTTTCAGCTCACTATCTACACGATTTGGTGGTAAAGAAACAAGCGTCGTCACGGTGAACCACCTACTCCAAACCAACGACTCATTCAGATCATAGACAAGCAAGTATGGACTCGACTGACATCCATCCGTAGCTTAGGCGATAAACGATACGAAGTGGTATGGAAGATTGGTTCGATTCGAGATGACTTAGAGATTTTTTTTTCTTTATTGGCCTCTTTCATTATGTCCGTAGGAAAAACTCCACAATTACTCTCTAACTGATGTAACACTCGTTGAAAAACAGTTTTTTTGTTTGAATAAATTTGACATTCAATTCAAAAAAAATATATTATTTCTAATTTTTGATGTGGGATATTATTTTCTAATACGCTACCGCGAAATAATAGCTCTTTAGCCATCGATCTCGCTATGTTCGGGCATTGATCGACGTGATCAACTTTAGGTCTGATCGGTTTTGATGGGACTAATTTTGCTGGAACTTGACTCGCGACCTAGTTTCTGATCTTAGGTATATTTACGCGTTGAAAGCGTTTGTTAAATTGCCTGAAAGAACTAGACGAGCAAAATAATTTTAACCAACATGAGTTGATGTTATTGTGTTTTGTGAACTTATCAAACTCGCTTATAATGCATGTTTAGGTTGTTGAATTCAACGGGAGTTAGTATTCATATATCTAATACATAGGGATTTAATACTCTGGGAAGAAATCGATATAATCTAGTGATTTGAGTTCGAGAACGGTTCTTAATTCATTTCATGTTCGATAATTTGTTTAGTGAATCTAGAATTCATGCGAATTACCTAAAGACCTAGCGCTTTTCTTTATTGAATTTAGATTCTTAGTTTTAAAAGTTACAAAACTACAAACAATCATCATTCCTCTTAAGTTTGCTTTCCCCTTGCATTCATGTACCGTTACATTTGTTCCTTGTGGATTTGATCCATAAAATACTATTTTGATTGTTGTGCTCTTGCTGTAGAGATTTTGGGGTTAAACATGAAGTGTTTCAAGTTTTGGCGTCGTTGCCAGGGATCGAACCCAGGTCACCCGCATGGGTGTGAAGGAAGTTTGGGGGAGAGGGAAAATACCAGTAGATGTAAATGTTGTCTTGTCATGGTATCGAAAGGGAAATAGTCTAGAAGGTTCTTGGCACTATGATCTTTTGATGAGACCCAACGATGATGGATTTTGGATTATTCTGTGAGACTGTGGGTTGAATCTAGGAAAGCTGCGATACTAGCAGAGAAGTACATGGTGATTTGATATGTAGTTGGTTTGACAATATGTGGATTACTAAAGTTGGAAGCTCATTGCGGTGTTCTATAGAGAATGTGAGTCTCTGCGTTTTCAAACCTCTTCTTCTTGCTTGGTTTTCTGTTTGTTTGAGCGTACACAAAAGACTAAGTATGAGGGAGTTGATAAACCGTGTTTTTACTGGTTTTTAACCCTTGTTTTTGTATCTGAGTTTTTTAGTCATTTATCGAGTGTTTTCGAGTTTTAGGTGACTTTTGGAGAAAATGAGACGTTTTGGGTGCAAATGAGCATATGGAGATGCAGAATCATGCAGAGACGTTAGAAGTTTGGCATTCGTTGATACATTATAGAGAAATTGTTATCTTTCATTTGGAAGTGGTTTGCGGTCATTCCAATGGTGATAACAAAAGTTATAACAGTGTTCGTGAAGACGGTCCAGCCTGGCGAGCAGAAAAATCATGCGCAGAGATGACCCATCCGCGGGGACCAACTTTACCAATTCAAGAAACCCAAATCGACCGATTTGGTCCCATATGGTAAAAGGAAATTCGACTTTTCCTGTTTCGGCCCATATCCACCTAATTTCGACCCTGAACAATTGGAGACCTATTTATACCTATTTTTATCCACTTTTTAGGTTACACTTTATTTTTCACTGAGACTTTTAGAGCTTTTCCTTTTGAAGCTTTGAGGAGACGAATCTCTGTCTTTTCACCATTTTGAGAAGATTTATGAACCCCAATTTATTTTATTATATTGAATTATGATTTCTTCTTCATCTCTTTGCTTGTCTACTTTAATTATGTCTGAGTAAATCCATAGTTAGGTTTTAGGGTTTCAAAGCAATTTCATGAATTGTTGAATCAGATTTGTTAGAATATGGATCTATGTTCTACTTCTTCATCTATTATTGATCTTATTGTTGGAACTTGACTCGCGATCTAGTTTCTGATCTTAGGTGTAATTACGCGTCGAAAGCGTTTGTTAAATTGCATGAAAGAACTATATGAGCAAAATATCCTTAACCAACGGGAGTTGATGTTATTGTGTTTTGTGAACTTATTAAACTCGCTTATAATGCATGTTTAGGTTGTTGAATTCAACGGGAGTTGGTATTCATATATCTAATACATAGGGATTTAATACTCTGGGAGGAAATTGATATAATATAGTGATTTGAGTTCGAGAACAGTTCTTAATTCATTCCATGTTCGATAATCTGTTTAGTGAGTCTAGAATTCTTGCGAATTACCTGAAGACCTAACGCTTTTATTTATTGAATCTACATCGTTTTATTTGTCATTCTTAGTTTTAGAAGATACGAAATTACAAACAATCATCATTCGTCTTAGATTTACTTTCCTCATGCATTCTCGTAGCGTTATATTTGTTCCTTGTGGATGCGATCCCTAAATAATATTTTGATTTTTGTGCTCTTGCAGTAGGATTATGGGGTTAAACCTGAAGTGTTTCAAGTTTTGGCACTGTTGACGGGGATCGAACCCAGGTCACCCGCGTGGGTGTGAAGTAAGTCTGGGGAGAGTGAAAATAAATACCAGTAGATGTAAAGGTTGGCTTGTCAAGGTATCGAAAGGGAAAGAGTCTACAAAGTTCTTGGTACTATGATCTTTTGATGAGATGATGGCTTTTGGATTATTCTGTGAGAATATGGGTTGAATCTGTGAAAGTTGCGATGCCAGCAGAGAAGTACATAGTGTGGATTACTAAGCTGGAAGGTCATTGCAGTGTTCTATAGAAAAGGTGAGTCTCTGCGTTTTCAAACCTCTTCTTCTTACTTGGTTTTCTGTTTGTTTGAGGGCAAGCAATAGACTAAGTATGGGGGAGTTGATAAACCGTGTTTTTACTGGTTTTGTAACCTGATAGTAAGATTTTTGCTATCAATTACTCAAATCCTACTCATGTCATTGTAGTATTTGAGATATCAATCCATAATGGGTTGAGATTAAAAACCAAGAATACATAAAACTTCTTAATCTAAGCAATTCAAGAGTTTATTTTGTAGCAACCTAAAGATATTGAAGGCAAGCTATTTTCAACTATAGCAAAGATAGTAACTTAAACAAGGATGCAAATTACGGTTTAAAGAAAGTTCTAAAAAAATGAATCCAAGGGTGAAGTATGCGATTGTTGGCAATCTTAGAGTTTCACAATGATGTCAATAATCTCAAGCAATGCTAATCCTTAGACTATGATCATTTAACAAGACTAATCAAATTCCTTGGAATTAGCCCCTTTGGAAATTACTAAATCAAGAACAAATTCCCATTTGTGATTTAATAACTTTCAAGCATTAGAAACAAGATCATTTAATCAATAAACACCTTAGACAACTATTTCCATAGGCTAAGAATGAAATATCCCTTGATTAGTTCATTGGGGAATTTCATCGAACACCTTCCGGGCGAGAAATTCCCTATGATCTAAATCAACTTGATCATGGATGATTTAGCATTAAACACACTAAACAAGGAAGGATTATTGATAATCAAATCCCTAACATCATTGATTCACACTAAAATTACCTAAATCTACTTCACCCAAGAACCCTAGAAAACTACTCACAACACATGGTTTTCTCCACAAATCCCATAAAGGAAGTGTTGAGAATCATAAAAGATGATAAGAAAATAGATAGAAGAAATAATCCAACAAGAACTTGCATAAATCACTCCAAAATCTCTTACAATCTCCTTGGAAACCACTAAACACGTTTTTGTTTAAGTCTAAAACAAGAGTTTTTCAATAATTAGGCTTAATTTGCTTAAGTAAACACAGGTCGGGTCGGGTCAACCCGGGACAAACCGGGTTTGACCCGACAATTTTTGTGTCCGCGAGGGTTCACAGCGGTCAGCTCATACCGCTGCACGACCGCTGTGAGACTTCTGATTTTTGCTCCGGATGGATCCGCAGCGGTCTCCTTATACCGCTATGTCTGACTGCTGCGTGTCCTGAAATCGCAACGGTGGAGCCCTGACCGCTGTGTGCAGGCCGCTGCGACACTCTGATTTCTTCTTCGCCCTTTTGATCATCTCCGTTTGCTACGGGTACGTTCCTCCTAGTCCATGATCTTCCCCTAGACTCCAATAAGCACCTGAAACACTCCAATTGTACCAAAACTCTCTAGGACCTATCTAAAATCTATTAACTTCTACTTATGAATGCAAAACTATAGAAAAACTCTATGAAACTACACATTAAGGTACAAAAACTAGATGAGATGCATGATAAAAAGAGTTAAAATTTGCGAATATCAATTCCCCCGGACTTGCCTTTTGCTTATCCTCAAGCAAACAAACATAAACAAGTTGGAGAAAATGATTGAAGGCGGGAGCTCAAATCAAAAGAAGCTAGCAAAGCATTCACCATGATGACCTTAGAAAATGATAACATGTTGCAAGAACAAACTTCTTAATCCACTCTAACTTCTCAAGGCTTATCGCATCTCCAAATATTTTTCTCTACGCTCAAGGTCAAGCATCTGATTACCGTCATATCAACCAACTCTCACATTCAATTAATCGTTTCAAGGTGCGGTCTCACAAATGGGCAAGTGATCTATAGACCAATCGGTTGAACAAGAGAAAGATTTATCAATAAAAACAAGAGGTCAATTTGGTGGTTAACTCTATGAAAAACGGAGTACAAACACTTCGCAAAAGCAAGGAAGATCGGAACAATTTACGCATACAAAGTATTCACTTCCATTGTTCTACCCTTCCCTAAACTTTGAGTATCCAATTCACTATTTCTCCCCAAGTGTTTTTCTCTTTGCTTTTTACCAAACTAAATCTCTACCCTTTTTATCATTTCTCTTCTCAAATCGTTCCTTGAAAATTTCTATTCGCTCTTTCGATTCTTTTTCTTTTTTTTTTTTTTTTTCATCACTACTCCTTTCCCTTTCTTTTTCACTTATCTTTTCTTTTCTATCATCTCTAGGGGGAGTTTCTTTTCTCATCACAAAAGAATCGAACTTTTATTATACTTCTTTTTTCTAGGAACACACTTTCTTAAACCATGATCTTTCTTTTTTTTTTGCTTTTTCTTTTCCAATCCCCGAACATTGACAACTCTTAACACCATTCCCAATCTCCTTTCTAATCACTAGCCAATTTCCCAAGAACAACAAACCTAGCTAATGGAAGCTATCCTTTGTCGTTCTCGATACTTACAAGATTTTACAAGTGTAGTACTATCAAGAAAAGAGGCCTCACTCACAAAATCATCAAAGGTGGAAAGAAATGGTTGGATTAAGAGGTGGGGAAACCATTTATAAATGAAAATGGCCACCCAAGTCAACAAGAGTGGTAAAAATTAATGCAAAGATGACTTGGATGTTTTTAGGTGACCATGGTTAAGCATACACAAGCCCATAAGTGAGAAGATTAAATTCAATTAAGTCCAATAGTTAAGGAGTTGGTTTCAATTCAAGCAAACATCAACAAGACAACAAGTTTCAAGTGGAGAGATCAAAGCACGAAGTTTGCAAATTTTTCAAGAGATGTTCAAGCAACATGGTATGATTAACAAGGGCATCACATTGAATGAAATGCTAAGCTTTAGTTACTATCATCGCTCCCTATGCATATGCAATGCATTCCTAAATGTTTCTAGACTCAATCCTAAAAAGAAAAGAATGCAATGCAAAACTATATGATGATTTTTTTTGGAATTTTCGTTTTTTCGATTTTTTTTTTTTTTTTATATCAATGCAATACGTGAATGCATGAGACTCAAGGTAAATAAAACAAAACAAAACACAAAATTAGCAACGGGCACCTCCCCCCAACTTACCTAACACCGTCTCGGTGTATAAGAAAATTTTGAGAAAGTACCAAAATAAAATAAACCAATAAAAATGCGAACTAAAAAAAATAATAAGAAAGATATTTACAAAATTGGAGTGTTACCTTTAGAATTCGACGGAAGGGGACGTGTCAATGGAGAGTGATGGGTTCCCCGAACCGCTCGTTGATGGTGATCTTGTGGCTCTTCTCTTCCTCCTAATCCTCTCATGGGAAGAAGCTCGAGGTGGCTCGACGTTGCTATGGGTCGCCATTGTTGTATCGAAAGAATGGCGCCTCTCGTCCTCCATGACGTTTTCATCGGTTCGTTCTTCTTCAACACGTTCACCGTGTTCGCGCGATGAGCCCTCTCCTCCAATTTTGGCCTTTAGCTCTTTGATTTGGCTTTTCATCCCCTTAACCGTTTTCACCAATTTTTTAACGGTTTTGTCTTGCCACTTGTTCCACCTTTGTAGGAGACGGATGTGGCTATGCGCTTCGTGAAGTGCCGTGCCCGAGGTAGGCTCGTCATAAGGTTGGAAATGATACCTTTCGCTTCCGAAGACTTTGTCGGGAGATGGTGGTGCTGGTTGATCGGTGGACGGGTCTACGCTACTACTCTTTTTGCTTTGGATGGCGGTGAATTTTCCATGAGTTGCTTGATCGTAGAGTAGCCAAGGCCTGGGTCGAAAGAGCAAGTTCTCTCTCATGAAGACGGTGGTGACTTAGAGATGTGGAAGAACAATCTTCTTCTTCTCCGTCTTCGTAACATGAAAACGGTACCCATAGCATCTTCCAAGGCGACCCACTAGAAAATCCGTCCTAACGAGGTAGGCGACATCGATGCGCTCTATTCTTTCCGAGACGGGTACCAAGTTGACTCCACACGCTAGCAATATCGGAGTGATGAGCCCGCCAACACTCAACTGAGGTGTTGTGTCCTTTGTGGTATGGACCCATTCTTGGTAGTGGAGGAACCGGTTCACTAGATAGTGAGCAAAGTTGAGACGATGCCCGTTTTGACCAATAATTTCATTTCCATTTGAGCAAGTCCTCAAATGTGGTTTGATTCCTTCGATTAGAAGCACCATCTCATCTTCTTTCACATTTCCATTTTTCCTTCGTGCAAACCAAGTGTGCGCGAGCAGCTTGTGAGCGTAGCGAATCGCGGGATGTCTAATGTTACTCGCTTTGCTCGTCCCTTTTGTGTATTGCCCTTCGCTTATGGTGTTCCACACGTCGGTTGCCTCCCCTCGGTCCAAACTCAATGCACATCTATCTCCTTCCGAGAATCCAAAGACTTCGCTTAATTGATGTAAAGACATCTTTTGCGTTCTCCCACCGACCTTGAAGGTAATGTAGGCACGTTCTCTATCCGACAATTCCTTTGAAGTGTCATTGTAGAAGGATAGAGAGGAGAGGAATTGGTGGGTTTGCGACTCAAAAGCTGGATGCGCCATTTCAAAGAAGGCACCTAGACCCATGTTCTTGAAGATTTCATGAACATCTTCGCGAATACCCATTTCTTCTAGGAGTGTAAGATCCGCCCACTTTGTTTGGGTGAACTCCGTCTCCTTGAACATTCTCATAAGCACAGCGCTTGAGGGTTTTGTCTTTGTTGTCTTCTTTGTTGACGCTTGCTTCTTTGTCTTCCTTTTTGTCATTATCGGGACGTCTTCCTCGCTCCCACTTCTGTTTTCATGGTCACATGACGGTGCAGCGATTTCCTTTCCTTTTCTAGAATCATCTCTGTTTCCTCCCGCCATTTGTAATCCTTCAAAAACGAAATACTCTTGTGAAGAAGTTAGTCCGAAGTTGAGGAATCAAGCAAGTTATAACCATTCTTTAACTAGCAATCTAGCTAATAGCGAGCAGGAAACCACAGTCATGTTCACATTAAGGACCAATGTGCTCTTGAAAACTTCGCAATTATTCTCATTAGCAATCAATCACAAAGCTCAACGAATTTTTGCAAAGTTAACTTGGTTAACTTGCGTGGGCAATTAATCAAGGTGAAGCAAGCATTTGCAAGTGAAAGCCCCAAAATTCAACAAATTTCTCCCACAATTTTGCAATTTTCGGCCCCTTTTTGCTCAAGAACCCTAACTTTTCAAAACTCAAAATTTCACCATTAAACCAACAAATTAGCTTGCGAATCCAACATTCCTAGCATAAACGAGCATCACCCAAGCATAGACAATCGATTTCTACTTTCAATCCAACAATTCCATGATTTTTCAACTTTTGAAGAACACTTTGATTTTCATGGAGAAAGAGAGATATGGTGGATTTTACCTTGGGTATTGAGAGAGATTGAGTCGAAATTGTTGTTGGAAACACAAGGAGTACACGAATTCGAGCTTGAAGGAGTTTTTTGGTGAGAGAAGAAAAATTTTGAGTAAAGAAGAAGAAGTTAATCGCGAAGGAGAAGGAGAGAAAGAGAGAAAGAAATCGTGAGGGAGAGAGAGAAAAGAGAGAAAACCTTTGATAAATCAAATTCAATCCGGTTTAGTGGTTAAAATTAAAGCAAAACCGAGTCGAACCGTCCCAAAACCGGGTCAACGCCCAAAGTCAGAGTTGACTTACCTGGGAGAGATCCACTGCGGTCTCCCTATACCGCTGCATGACCGCTGTGGAATCTCGGATTTTCGACGGACGATTGTGCAGCGGTCTCTGTATACCGCTGCAACTGACCGCTGCGAAACACTTCTCTTTTTTTTTTTTTTTTTTTTTTTTTTTTTTTTTTTTTTATAGCGGTCTCTTCCTACCGCTGCATGACCGCTGTGGAACTCCTGATTTTCGACGGGTGATGTCGCAGCGGTCTCCCTATATCGCTGCAAGTTGACCGCTGCGATCCTTCAGAAACCGTTTGTTTACAGCGGTCTGGCTCTACCGCTGCGAGTAGACCGCTGCGGTGCTTCGAAATGTCCGGATTTTTGTTTCCACGTCCGTTTTTCCCTCTGTGCAGACCCGAGCAAATATGCCTGAAAATAAGAAACAAAAACATAAAAAGGAACTAGAAAGAAATTTAAACCAAATATTTACAAGGATAAACATGGGATTGCCTCCCAAGTGCGCTCGTTTAACGTCATTGAGCTTGACGTTTGGTACCCGTTTAGACGGGTGACGGGTTTGAGAGAGGAACCGAGATTCCTTCCTCGACGAATTCTGATGCTGAGTATGGTTTGAGTCTGTGCCCATTAACCGTAAATTCCCCGCCAGTGTTGTTCCATAGCGTTACCGCTCCGTAAGGTCGTACTTCTTTGACTTTGAACGGTCCCGACCACCTCGACTTCAATTTTCCGGGAAACAGCTTCAACCGGGAATTGAAAAGCAGCACTTGGTCTCCAACTTTGAAACCTTTCTTGACAATCTTCTTGTCATGGAACGCCTTAGTCCGTTATTTGTAAATCTTTGAGCTGTCATAGGCATCGAGACGGATCTCATCTAGCTCATGTAGTTGGATTAGACGTATTTCCGAAGCCGTCTTAATATCAAAGTTCAGCAACTTAACTGCCCACAATGCTTTGTACTCCAACTCAACGGGCAAATGACATGACTTCCCATAAAGTAAGTTGAACGGTGTAGTACCAATGGGAGTCTTGAACGCGGTTCGGTATGCCCACATAGCATCGTCTAGCTTCTTGGCCAAATCTTTCCTCGAACTACTCACGGTTTTCTCCAATATTGCTTTGATTTGGCGGTTCGAAACTTCCACTTGCCCGCTCGTTTGAGGGTGATAGGGTGTGGCAACCTTGTGTTTGACCCCATGCTTCTTGAGCAAGCTCTCAAACACCTTGTTAATAAAATGACTTCCACCATCACTAATCACCACTCTAGGTATTCCAAACCTCGGGAAAATGATCGTCTTGAAAAGCTTAATGACCACCTTGGCGTCATTAGTTGGGCTTGCAACGGCTTCAACCCACTTAGAAACATAGTCCACCGCCACCAATATGTATTGGTTTCCGTAAGACGAGGGAAATGGTCCCATGAAATCTATTCCCCACACATCAAACACTTCGACTTCTAAGATGGGATTTTGAGGCATCTCATCCCTTCTACTTATGTTGCCTTTTCTTTGGCAAGCATCACATGACGAAACGTAGGTGTGAGCGTCTTTGAACAAGCTTGGCCACCATAACCCGGAATTAAGCACTTTTGTTGCGGTTTTGAAGGATGCGAAGTGCCCTCCATATACCGATCCATGACAATGATATAGCACTCCATTCACTTCCTCTTCCGGGATGCATCTCCGGTAAAGACTATCCGAGCATCTCTTGTATAGATAAGGCTCGTCCCAATAGAAATGAGTTACATCTCTAAAGAACTTCTTCTTGTTATAGCTGTCCAAGTTTGGTGGTTCCTTCCCGCAAGCTAAATAGTTCACAAAATCAGCATACCACGGCAAACCGAGATCACTCAACCTCTTGACCTCCTCTAGTTTCAACCCCGCGTGATAGCTTTTCTTTAACATCCCAACAACCATAAGATGTTCTTCGGGAAGAGAATCATCTATGGGAATTGTCTCTTCAACTCTTAATCTAGACAAGTGGTCCGCAACGCCGTTTTCAATACCTTTCTTGTCTTTAATCTCCATATCGAACTCTTGAAGAAGAAGAATCCACCTTAGAAGCCTCGGTTTGGCATCCTTCTTTGCTATCAAGTGTCTCAAGGCGGCATGATCCGTGTATACGACGATCTTGGATCCCACCAAATAAGAGCGAAATTTCTCGAAAGCATAAACCACCGCTAAGAGCTCCTTTTCCGTGGTTGCGTATCTCGTTTGAGCATCATCCAAGGTTCTACTAGCATAGTAGATGACATGAATCTTTTTGTCTTTCTTTTGACCCAAAACCGCGCCAACCGCAAAGTCACTAGCATCACACATGATTTCGAATGGAAGATCCCAATCCGGTGCTTGCACAATTGGAGCACTCGCAAGAGCTTTCTTGATTTCCAAAAATGCCTCAAGGCATTCTCCATCGAAATTGAACTCTACTTCTTTGCAAAGAAGCCTTGTTAGAGGTCTCGCTATCTTCGAGAAATCCTTGATGAACCGTCTATAAAACCCGGCATGGCCCAAGAAACTTCGAATGCCCTTCACCGTGGTTGGCGGTTCCAAACCCATCATCACTTCAATCTTAGCCTTGTCGACCTCAATGCCCTTTTCCGAGATCTTATGCCCCAAGACAATGCCTTCTCGCACCATGAAATGACATTTCTCCCAATTCAAGACGAGATTTGCTTCTTCGCACCTAGTGAGTACCTTGCAAAGATTTGACAAACAAGAAGCAAACGAGGCACCATACACAGAAAAATCATCCATAAATACCTCTACCATGTCCTCAATTAAGTCCGAGAAAATAGACATTACACACCGTTGAAAAGTCGCGGGTGCATTACAAAGTCCAAATGGCATTCTTCGATATGCGAAGGTACCATAGGGACATGTAAAGGTCGTTTTCTCTTGATCATTGGGGTGGATTGGGATTTGAAAGAATCTCGAATATCCATCAAGGAAACAATAATATGGGTGATTTGCCAATCTTTCTAACATTTGGTCAATAAAAGGCAAAGGGAAGTGATCTTTTCGAGTAGACGAGTTTAGTTTTCTATAATCGATGCACATCCTATGTCCGGTTATAGTTCTAGTGGGAATCAATTCATCTTTATCATTCCGTATAACCGTTATTCCACCCTTTTTGGGAACCACATGAACCGGTGAGACCCACGTACTATCCGAAATGGGATATATTATCCCCGCATCTAGAAGTTTAAGAATCTCCTTCTTAAACACTTCTTTCAAATTCGGGTTTAACCGTCTTTGATGTTCAATAGAGCTCATACACTCATCTTCTAGATGGATTCGGTGTGTACATAGAGAAGAGGAAATTCCTTTTATATCATCTAAAGAGTAGCCTATTGCTCTTCTAAATTTCCTCAACTCTCTCAAAAGGGCGGTCAACTCATTTTCATCTAAACTCTTATTTACTATGACCGGATAAGACTCATTTGGACCTAAGAACGCATACCTTAGTCCACTTGGGAGCGGTTTGAGGTCGACTTTTGGGGCTTTGGGTTCGCTCCAATCTTCATCGAAACTAGTCTCACCATTGCTAGTTTCTTGCTCGTCCTCCAAGTCGACATCTAAAGCACTCATGTAGTCAATTTCCAAAACACTTACATTGTTTTCCAACCCGTCTTCAACATTTTCTTTGTGCTCTAGTTCCAAAAACGAATTTTCTCCAACTAGTGCTTTGTGCGAGTCTAGCAACTTCATGTAACCAACACTTTCTTCATGAAGATACCCATTCTCTCCATGCTCTTTAGTCAAAGCAATTTGAAGATGATCCTCCAAGTTCAGCTCTTCTAGAAGCTCATCCGCTAGTTCCTCCATAGTTTCAATGTAGAAGGCTTGACCATCTATTGTGGGCTTCTTCATCATTTCATTGATGTCAAAGTTAAGCACATCGTCTTTGCCCAAATGAAGATCAATCTTTCCTTTTCGCACATCTATGATAGCCCCGGCGGTGGCTAAAAATGGCCTTCCAAAGATGAGAGGATCTTTGGGTTCTTCATCCATCTCAAGAACAACAAAATCGGTGGGTACCTCAAAATCTCCAATTTTCACCGGTAGATCTTCATGCATTCCAATTGGGTGTCTCACCGACCTATCCGCTAGCACGAGAGAAATTTTGCAAGCTTTGTAGGCAGTGAAGCCTAGACGTTTTGCCACCGAGAAAGGCATCAAGCTTACACTTGCTCCAAGGTCACACAAGCAACGATCAAAACGAAGTGGTCCAAGAGCACAAGGAAGAGTGAAACTTCCCGGATCTCCCAACTTCTTTGGTACGACTTTCCGCTGAATTATTGCACTACACTCATGGGAAAGCACAACCATTCCTTCTAAGTCCTTGGTTCTATCCTTGATCGCATCTTTAAGGAACTTAGTGTATTGTGGGACTAGCAAGAGAGCATCAACCAAGGGCATGGTCACTTGGACTTTGTTGATTTGCTCATCGAAGATCGCCCTATATTTCTCCATGAGTTGCTTCTTAAAACGGCCCGGGAAAGGAAGTTTGGGTTCATAAGGTGGCGGGACAAAAGACTTCTTCTTTGTAGGTGCTACCACGGTTTCGTCTTCTATTGTCCTTGTTCCTTTAGCTTTTCCCGAAACAGCATCTTCTTCACCCATATTTGCTTCATTCTCAATGACCACCTCCCCACTTTGGTTCTCAATGTCCTCGTTGAGATTAGATGGAATCTCCCGTGGGGGAAGCTCTTTTCCACTACGCAATGTGATAGCATTACAAAACTCCTTTGGATTAGCTTCCGGTTTTCCCGGTAAGGTACCTTGAGGGCGTGATGATGAAGCAACTCCTCGTCCTTCGATTTGTTTGACCCTAGATGACAATGACTCAAATTTGGAGTTGAGGTCATTGTAAGAACAGTCCACTTTGTTGTGGATTTCCGCCATTTTCTTACTCAATTCCATGGTTCCTTGAGCTTGGCCTTGTAATAGTTGTTGAAGCATGTTCTTCATCTCGTTGTCTTGAGTCGTTGTGTTGCTTGCTTGTCCTTGCTGTGCAAAACCGGGTGGGTTAGAGTGTTGCTTTGGTTGAAACCCTCCTTGGTTTCCTTGAAAATTGTTCCTTGGAACAAATGGTCTTTGTTGGTTTGTAGAGATGAAGTTCTTTTGTTGAAATCCTTGACCTTGAGTGTTTTGTTGGGGATACACTTGGTCTTGAGGGTTTGCGACATTGTTGCTTCTATAGGAAAAATTGGGATGATTCCTATAGTTTGCGTTGAAGCCACCTTGGTAGCCACCTTGACCACCCACATAATTGACTTCTTCTTGCTTATCATCATGCTCAACTCCCTCTTGATGGCCTTTGTTTTCATCAAACTCACCAACAAAGTTAACGGTTGATTGTGAGACTTGGATAAGCTTGTCTAGCTTGTCATTAAGAGCTTTGATATCCTGTCTCGTTTTTTGGTTATCGAAATCTCCACCTCCTCGTGAAAATCTGTCATAGTCCTCTCCGTAGTTACTGTCACTTAGAGCTAAGTTCTCTACAAGCTCCATCCCATCATTAACCTCCTTACCCAGAAAGTTCCCGTTGCTCGCGGTATCGAGAAGCATCCGGTACTTGGGCAGAACACCACGATACAAAGTGCTTAAAAGAGATTCATCCGAAAACCCGTGGTGTGGGCATTGCATGGTGTAGCTTTTGAACCTCTCCCATGCCTCACTAAAGCCTTCACTATTCTTTTGTGTGAAGCTTGAGATGTCATTCCTTAATCGAGCTGTCCTTGTTGTGGAGAAGAATTTTGACAGGAATGCCTTCTTGCATTGGTCCCATGAAGTAATGGAACCTTGAGGTAATTTCTTTTCCCATTGCCGAGCTTTATCCCCTAGAGAGAAAGGGAATAACCTTAGCTTAAACGCATCTTCAGAGATGCCATTGATCTTCACCAAACCACACACTTGGTCGAATTGATCCAAGTGATCCAGTGGGTCCTCCATGGCCAGCCCATGGAACTTGTTGTTTTGCACCATAGAGATAATACCGGATTTGATCTCAAAGTTGTTGTGTTCAACCGGTGGTGGTGCAATTCCTTGACGGTTACCATGTGTGTTTGGTGCATCACCGGCTCCAATTGGTCGTGCAGGTCGTGGTGGATGAATTGGAATTCGGTTCACACCAACACCTTGGTGACCAGCATCTTGTTGACCAACACCTAGCACGGGTGCATCTTGGTTTGCAATCGGAGGAACTTGTTCACCCTCCATTCCTAACCGTTGAAGGTATCTCTCTCTCTCTTGTCTTGCCCTTGTGTTTGCTCGTTCTAGAGCACGGATGTTGTCAACACGGTCTATAAGATTTGATGTGCCTTGTGATCTCGTGTTCATACACCTATGAGAAGGGGAAAACCAAGTGAAAGAGATTAGTAACAAATTAAAAATAAAACTTAGTCTCAAGAAGATTCAAAATCCTAATGATTAATGCAAAACCCAAATGGCAACGGCGCCAAATTGATAGTAAGATTTTNNAAATCACTCCAAAATCTCTTACAATCTCCTTGGAAACCACTAAACACGTTTTTGTTTAAGTCTAAAACAAGAGTTTTTCAATAATTAGGCTTAATTTGCTTAAGTAAACATAGGTCGGGTCGGGTCAACCCGGGACAAACCGGGTTTGACCCGACAATTTTTGTGTCTGCGAGGGTTCACAGCGGTCAGCTCATACCGCTGCACGACCGCTGTGAGACTTCTGATTTTTGCTCCGGATGGATCCGCAGCGGTCTCCTTATACCGCTATGTCTGACCGCTGCGTGTCCTGAAATCGCAGCGGTGGAGCCCTGACCGCTGTGTGCTGGCCGCTGCGACACTCTGATTTCTTCTTCGCCCTTTTGATCATCTCCGTTTGCTACGGGTACGTTCCTCCTAGTCCATGATCTTCCCCTAGACTCCAATAAGCACCTGAAACACTCCAATTGTACCAAAACACTCTAGGACCTATCTAAAATCTATTAACTTCTACTTATGAATGCAAAACTATAGAAAAACTCTATGAAACTACACATTAAGGTACAAAAACTAGATGAGATGCATGATAAAAAGAGTTAAAATATGCGAATATCATAACCCTTGTTTTTGTGTCTTTTATCGAGTCAATGTTTGTTTTTAGAGTCTTTTATTTCTTTATCGAGTCTTTTCAGGTTTTAGGTGACTTTGGGAGAAAATGAGCCGTTTTGGGTGCAAATGAGCATATAAATATGCATAATCATGTATAGATGGCAGACGTTTGGAATTCGTTGAAGGACTTCCCGACGATGGATCGAGCTCAAAGTTTGATACAAGATAGAGAAATGTGTTATCTTTCATTTGGAAGGAGTTTGAGGTCATTCCAACGGTGAGATCAAACGTTATGCCAGTTTTCGTGAATACGGTCCAGCATGACGAGCATAAGAAGCATACACAGAGATGACCCATCCGCGGGGACCAACTCGACCAATTCAAGAAACCCCAGATAGACCGATTTGGTCCCAGAGGGTAAAAAGAAATTCGACTTTTCCTGTTTCGGCCCAGATCCACGTAATTTCTACCCTGAACGACCGGAGACCTATTTATACCTATTTTTAGCCACTTTTTAGATACACTTTATTTTTAATTGAGACTTTTGGAGCTTTTCCTTTTGAATCTTTGGTAAGACGAATCTCTGTCTTTTCATTTTTTCGAGAAGATTTCTGAACCCCAGTTTATTTTATTCTATTGGATTATGATTTCCTCTTCATCTATTTGCTTGTCTACTTTGATTATGTTTGAGTAGATCCATAGTTAGGTTTTAGGGTTTCAAAGAAATTTCATGAATCATTGAATCAGATTTGTTAGAATAGGGATCCTGCTAACGTAGTAGATCAAGTGGGATTATGGACCAGACTCAGGAGACTTAGAAGATACTTTGGGAGAAGTTGGTTCTCTTGGAGTCATCAGAAGAGATGAAAGAGGTGGAAAGGAAGTGTATTTGATGGCGTTCACTAGTTTCAGCAAAGTTGTGTCATGAATCACTTCGACATCGTGAAACAAACATATGAATATTTTGAGATGAAATTGTTCTTGGAGGAAGCTAGCAATGTTTCTGTAGCAGATTAGGTGTTTTGTGTTGGCTCTTTGTTGGTGGCTGGTTATATAGTACATGGATATCCAGGGGATGTGTTAAAACTGTGTTTCTGATACAGTTATGTTAGAAGTATGTGTTTGTGTTTATTTATCTTTCACACTAACTGTTTATTGAGAGACTCGAATTATATTTATACACTAATACATCATGTTGCATAAACACCACATTGTCGATTTAAACCAAAGTCTTAATTATGCTGTTTTCAAAGAAACAGCCCAGAAGCAAAGAAAACAAACCATAATAGAGCAGAATGTAAAACATTATATTCTGAAACAACACCTGTTGACTAAACGTTCTGAAAGAACTCCTTGAACACAACATTGTTGGTTTCTTCCCCATCTTTACCAGTGATAAGAATTTCCAAACCAGATCTGGACTTCACTTTGGATATGGCAACATACATTGGTCCACGACGTCTTGGTAGATATAGACCAACGTTGGAAAATGTTAGCCCTTGACTTTTCTTTAAGGTCATCGCGAATGCAAGTGTCACAGGAAACTTTGCATCTGTTGGGTATGTAGGCAATCATAGGGATCAAGACCTTCTCGCAATTCTTATTGCATGTCATAAATCTAGCCTCAAGTATAGAATTATCCAACCGAGTAATTTGAAGCCTTGTCCCACTACATAACTCATGGTTAGGATCAATGTCCCTAAGTAACATGACGGGAGCACCAACCTTTAATCTCAAACTCTCGTTAGGCAATCCGTGGATTTTGCTGCTACCAAAAAATCCTGGAGATATTAGCATGTAATCAGTTGGGGTTGAATCGGATAGAGGTCGAAGACAGTCATCCGATAGAGCAATAGAGTCATCGCCGTGATAGACTTTCATTTCACCTGTCTCACGATATTAAGGGTATTGAGCCAGTAACAATTCATCAGGCCCAACTCTTTCTCCAGCTTCTGTAACACTATTTCCGCTTGGGCCATATGTTGACTAAGGCGCCAGCTCCAGCTCAATGGAATGTGAATCATCTTTCAACACGATCTCCGCACTCAATTATCAACAAGGCTTTAGGAATATCAATTTCAGTTTCTTCATCATTTGCCTCGTTGATCTTTCCATCACTAATATCCATAATCCATTTAGAAAAAGCTTCACCTATAGTTGTGTGAATTCTTGGCCCCTGGAATTCAATAAACAAAACATCATATAATATAGAAATTAAAATACTGAAAGTTTTTATTTTTCTACTTGTAAAATGTCAAAATACTTGATTGGCTGTTTAGAAAGAACTCTATACAACTTAAATCGTTGCATCTTAATCAGATCAAGCATCCACATGATTGATTCAACTAAAAAAAGTAGTCAAACAAACCTTACATTACGTGAGTCATGAAATAATCGATTACTACTATGTATCAAAGTGCAAATCTTTCTCATTAACAAACAAAAAGTGCAAATCTTTCTGGTATATATATATATGTATAAATTACGAAAGAAACATGTTACAGGCTTGTAAACACTCTGTAACAAAAAAAAATAATAATAATAATCACGTATATAATTCAGATCAAACCATACCGATGAATCGATTAAAACCATATCGATAAAGTTGCTTGATTCCTTCTTATTTCCCTGCCACATTCTCATCGTCTGCACTTTGATCTTCCGTGGCGTCTTATCGAGAGGAGCAGAAGAAGAGGAGGGTTTGCAAATTAGGGCCATTATTGTAGCGGTTTGTGAATAGCTTCTTCACCTTTGAAAAGTTTGTTTTATAGCTATGAGAGAAATTTGTTGGAATCTGATACGATCAGTATCTAAATAATGGGCCTTGGACTACATACTTCAACTTGTCTTTGGTTGTATTTTAAGCTAAGATCATTGTTTTTAAGTCAAAAACTGGATTTGTATATAATTAATGCATAGTACGCTTGAATATTGGAAAAACTTGTTTCACCATAACATTTTCGATTTCAATTATCCAAGAGTTAAAAAGTAAAGAAACAAATTTTAAAATTATGACCATAGAGAATATAAAAACTCTTCAAAGTCTCTAGTCTCTTGAAACCACCAAGAACCAATGTTAATATTATTCTCACTGCTACTGCTGCTAGGGTCTTCTAAAGGATTTGCTTCACTCTGGTCGGTAGAAATTTCTGATATCCAATCCGAAATTTGTTTTCATACGGTGAATTCATAACACCGAAGCTCTCTCTTTCGAAAATACCACCATTGGTTTCTTTACCACTTTCCATACTATTCTGGTTATATTGCTTCACAATTTCATCAAAAACATTTTCTTGAGACGTCGTCCTTGTCCTCGTGATCTCTGTTTCCTTATACTTGCGCAACAATTCTGCAGCAAAACACATCATTTATTTATTGAATACTGATTAAAAAATTTAACATATGCAACAATGAAAGATCAATAAAAGTATATCTACCATAGTTTAAAGCTTCCTCTTTCTTTCTAAAATGAGTTTTCCAATCACTACAAGAAAACAAGGGTATTTCCGACGGATTTAAGTTGTCGGTTACAGTTCGTCGGAAATGTGACTTCCGTCGGAAGCCGTCGGAATTTTCCGACGGATTCTGGGCGTCGGAAATCCGTCGGAGACAGCGTACTTTCCGACGGATTTTCCGACGGACCTTTGGTCGGAAATGCCGTCGGAAGTCCATCGGTTGGCCGTCGGGTATTTCCGACGGTATTCCGACGGATATATTACCGACAACATTTCCGACGGATAAGTGATCGGATGAATTTGTCGGAAGTCCGTCGGATATCCGTCGGAAATATGTTCCGACGTATTTCCGACGGTAACTATTTCCGACGGAGTTACGACGGATAATTGATCGGAAGTTGTCTCGGAAGTCCGTCGGTTATTCGTCGGAAATAGGTTCCGACGGATTTACGACGGTAACTGATTCCGACGGTTTTCCGACGGAATTGCCACGTATTTTGAATTTTGAATTTTATTTTGAATTTTATTTAATTATTTATTTTTTGAAATTTATAAATTAGAAATATAAATTAAAATAGAAATAATAAATATTTAAATTCATTAAACAAAATTAAAAAATTCATTACACAATAAAAAAAATTGTTCAAAAAAAAAGCGTTAAAAGAAAATATTTAAGCGGTTGGAGAGTCCCCGGAGTCGCCGTCGGGATTATTATCCTGAAACATATGCGGGAAACATTTCTGCATCATCTTCTCCAACGAGGAGAGCTTCTTATTGGTAGACGCTTGCTCTGTCCGTAGCTCTTCGACTTGCTGGCCACGGTCTTTCACCGTTTGGGTGAGCTTCTCGATTTCTACCCGGTACTCCGAAGGATAACGAGGAAGCGAGGAAGAAGATTCCTGGGTCGGAAGGGTGCCTAACCCAGCGAATCGACCTTTCACTTGCCGGGTTTGCTGCGAATAATTATAACCGTTAATAATTAAATAACGAAAATAAAAAGAAAACGAAATGAAATTAAAACTTACCTCAAGTACAATCTGGTTTATCTCTTCCCGGGATAAAGAGTTCGAGGACGTCGATCCGTCGATAGTGAGCTGCGATATTGATACTTCACGGTCCAGCTTCGTCTTCTTGCTCTTCTCGACAACATCCCGCATCCCCAAGTCCTGTATCTGACCGGTTTTCTTGTTGGTGTGTCTCTGCTCGATGAGTTTAAGATAATCGGGTTCGGAACCAGATTTTTTCGCCTGGGAAAATTTGTTAAGTTAAATAAATATAAAAAACAGAATTAGTAATAAAAAATTGAAATTAAACTTACCATTTCCATCGCTTCCCGTTCGATGGTCTTTGCGCCCCCGTTGTGGATGTAGACCCCTTTCCCGCCTCGTTGGCTATTTCGGTTCTTCGACTGTTGGTCGGAGGTCTTTTTCGTCGCAGGCCTACTCCAGTACTCACATAAGCCCTTCCAGACGTCGTCGTCAAGATCCTTCGGTTTGTCTTTGTTGTACTTCCACTTCTGCTTCCACTCGTACATGTGCTTCGAGTACGAGTTTGCGGCATACTTGTCGAATGTGTCAAGGACTTTGCGCGTATGATGAGAGTCCCACGTGAACTCTTACTACAATTTAAAAAAAATATATGTTACATTTCAAAAAGCAAAATTGACAAAATGAAATTAAAAATAAATAATAAATCAATAAATAACTTACCGCGAAAGTCCGGTGTCACACGTCTTTCTCCTCGATAGGCATGTCCGAATACTTCTCGTACGGTTTGTCCAACATGTTGTGGAGCATCCGTAATATCGCCTTGGTGATCTGAGTCGACAGCTTAAACCTGAAAACATTATGAAAAGTTATAAATATGTTAAGTTTAAAAATCTAAATAAATTGAAATAATGTACAAAAATTATCTTACCAATTCCTGTTCTCAAACTTCGGGTCGAGTCGAATGCAATGGCCCCGGTTAGGCTGCCGGACTAGCTCCTCGATCTCAATGTTGCTCCGAGCAGCGGATTGCTGGAAATCCGGGATGTGAGTTCCAGAGCTCGTTGATCCCGGAGGCGTACACCGAGAACCCCGAGAACGGCGTCCTTGGTTGCCGCCTCCCAACTGAAGTACGTCGTCGTGATCCCTGCGGAAAACGGTAAAATCGTTAGTAAATTAACAAAAATTTCAAAAGTTACCAAAAATTTTGAAATTTCCGGAAAAAAATTAGAAAAAATTCAAATTTTCCGAAAAATTGAAATTTTCCAAAAAATTCAAATTTTCCAAAAAATTCCAAAATTTGGAAAAATATTTTAAAAACGGTTTTAATATATACAAATATATAAAAAACGGTTTTATTACTAAAAAAATATTTGAAAAACGTTTTTATTATTAAAATAATATTTTTACATCAACTTTAATATATAGAAATATTTTAAATACGTTTTTATTAGTTAAAAAATATTATAAACGATTTTAATAAATACAAATATTATAAAAACGTATTTATTACTATAAAAAATTTTAAAAACAATTTTAATATTTACAAATATTATAAAAACGTTTTTATTACTTAAAAAATATATTAAAAACGTTTTTAATATATACAAATATTGTCAAAACGTTTTTATTACTAAAACAATATTTTAAAAACCATTTTAATATATACAAATATTTTTAAAAATTCAAACAAGATCTACAAACGTTTTTAAAATATTTTTAGAAAATCAAACAAGATCTAAAAACGATTTTAATATATACAAACGTTTTTAAAAAATCAAAAATTTTTTTTCTAGATCTAACAATTCTACATCAACAATCTAAACACATAAACCCTAACACTAATATTATTCTACATAACAAATTCTATTCTAACCACCTAAAAATTCACATAAATAGAATTCTAACAACCTAACTAATATATTCCCGAAAACTAACAAGATCTAAAAAAAAATTAAAGGAGTTGATGAAACTTACATGGTTTTGAGATGAGAGTTGAGGAATTGATGAAGAAGAGTTGAGGAATTGAAGAAGAAAACCGAAATTGTAAAGAAGAAGAAGAGAAAAGAGATTTTCGGTAAGGAAGAAGAAGAGAGAAGAGGGAGAAGAAGAGTCGGAAGAGAGAGAAGACAGAAGAGAGAAATAAGGAAAAAAAACTTACGCTTTCTCGATATATATCGACGTCCGTCGGAAATCCGTCAGATTTCGAAAAATAATTTCATTTACGCGGTTGATATTCCTGCGGTCTCGAAAATACCTCAATCCGTCGGAAATTTCCGATGGATTTCCGACGAATTGAGGTATATTCCTTGCATGTTTGTCGATTGGCCAGTCAACAGGCACGTGTCAAATTTTCCAGATCCGTCGGAAATAGGGTATATTTGGGGTTTTGGGTTTTGGGTTTTTTTATATGATTTAGGGACATGTAATTTACATGTTTCAATCAATATATATATTAAGTTCATCAATATTAAAAGCTTTGCATGAGTAAAAAAATTATACAACATCAAAACATATCATTTCACATAAATCAACTATATCTTATACTATAACTTATTCAAACACTTCCATCAAATTTTATAAATTCTATATAACACATTTTTTTGAGGTATATACAAGGTTAACCTATTTTATATACATCATACAAGTATTTGAAAACATTGTCCACAAAAAAAACCTATACCCTATACCCTAAACAAGATTTTGAATATATCCGTCGGAAATTTCCGACGGATTCAGTTACCTTGGCTAAAAACTGAATGCCTCGTTTGGGTTATAGCCGAGGGATTGAGTTTTTAGCCGAGGCAACTGAATCCGTCGGAAATTTCCGACGGATTTCTGACGGATTCAGTTGCCTCGGCTAAAACTGAATGCCTCAGCTATAAATATGTACTTATAAATTTTTTTTTAATTTCCGCTTTTGTTACACTTAATCAAATGTCTAAGTTTATAAAACTTCGACATAACTGATATATTACACATTACAATTCTATTTCAAATATAAGTACATATTTTACGGTGCAAATTTTATAACTAAAACTACTGTCAATCCGATGATGAGTAATCTGATTCTCCTGAATCAGAAGGTTCCCCAAATTCGTCAAATTCTTCTTCTGAATCCTCAAATACCCGATCGTCTGCCTATATGGTGAAATCAACGACAAGGTCGACCTCAAGGGAATGCTCGATTGAACCCAAACCTATGGAGCTTTGTTGGAGGGGTTCATGATCAGACATCCCATGAACTCTACCTCTCGGGTTTATCGATGTGACTGTAACCCACGGGTCTTGCTTGTTTGTCACCCGAGGATAGGGAATGTAGCATACCTACACCATGTACAAATTTAACCACGGGAATGCAACAAAACTAAATTAAAAATTAACGTAAAAGAAAAACAAACATGGTCTGCTTGTGATACAAGTACAAATGGCTCGTATCTCTGGAGTTTTCTTCTGCTATGTAATGATATAACACCAAATTGGTCGTGTCGCACACCGCATCCTACTAATGGGTCGTTCCAGTCGCATAAAAATGCAACACATCTTAGACCGAGCATTCCCGGGTACTGAACATCGAAAATCTCACGTACGACACCATAGTATACAAGATCACCTGACTGAGTTGATACACCGTAATCTGAAGTTGCCGCACTCCTATCATCCCGAAGAATCTTAAAAGTGTACCCCCGTGTGCTATACATCACATGTGACTGTACGGTTTCTAGTGGAAATCGCACAATTTCTTCTAACCACGTGGGAAATGTTTGTCCGTTAGCCTTCTCTGTCGTCACCTGCAGAATTAAAATAAAAAAAACATCAAATAAATCTTTCATTACATATGATGATTGCAAAAAACAAGGCAATTAAAAGACTTACATAATCTCTTAACCAACGTCCGAACTCTTCCTGTTTGAGCTCGATTAGCTCGTCCTCTGTTTTGTCAGGAAATGCAAAACGTTGATAAGCCATATTCATCATGTGAGATTGAAGCAACTATCACGTTAGTACATATATATATAATCAAGAACCCAATAAGTAATTAAAAATTAAGTTCAATATAATACCTCTCATATTCATCAACTCCGTCGCAGTTTGTGAGAATATACATATGCAAATGCTCTCGCTCTTGTGGTGAAAGTCTCCTCTTCTTGGCTTTTCCACTAAGTCGTCCAATCTCTAAAAATATATGAGGTACATCGACCGGATATAAAGGTAGGACGCCTCCGTCATCATGTCGAGCTGCTTTACGACTCTTTGTTTTGACTTGTGATCGAAAGTAGGACTCAGTAAAATGTGAGGTTTCTTCATTGATGGTCTGTGTGACGATAGAACCCTCCACTCTGCTCAAATTTTTCACCTTCTTCTTTAGATGTAACATATACCGTTCGAAATGATACATCCAACGGTACTGAACCGGGCCCCCAAGCTCTGCTTCTCGAGGGAGATGAATTGCTAGATGTTCCATAACATCAAAGAATGAAGGAGGAAATATCTTCTCCAAATTGAAAAAGATTACATGTATATTAGCCCCAAGATTGCGGATACCGTCTGATGTAAGAGAGCGAGAACATATATCTCGGAAAAAGGCACCAATCCCTGCAAAATATGGATAACAAATGAATAATTAAATAAATAAGTATATATTGTATAACGTAGTAAATAAATAATTTCATGATTGTACCTGCAATTGCTTCGTGGACATTACGTGGTAGAAGACATGCAAAGGCAAATGGAAGGAGGCGCTGCATCACCACATGACAATCATGACTCTTCATCCCAGTCAACTTCCCTTCTCCATGACCAACGCAATTCCGAAGGTTAGATGCGTATCCGTCCGGGAATCTAACACTTTCGGCAATCCAGTCAAAAAACTCGGCCTTTGAAGGTTCATCCAAATGAAAAGCCGGGACCGGAGGCTTCCCGTTCCCTGTCACATGTAGTGATCTACGAGAACAAATGTCTGGCAAGTCCAATCTAGACTTCAGATTGTCCTTCGTCTTCCCTTTGACATTGAGAACGGTGTTCATAATGTTGTCGAAAAAATTCTTCTCAATGTGCATGACATCCAGATTATGCCTCAAAAGATGGTTCTTCCAATAAGGCAACTCCCAGAAAATGCTCCTCTTGTGCCAATTATGAACGTTGCCACAACCATCAACAGGATGATGCCCGTTACCACCACAATCAACGGTCCTCTCTGCACCAAAATCTCTTAACTGAGTCAACAAATACACACCATCTAACTCAGGAGGTGGACCATCAAATACTTTCTGGTTCTTTCTAAACAATGTGGTGCTCCGACGATAAGGATGATCGCTAGGTAGGTATCGCCTATGACAATCAAACCAAGACGTTTTCCGTTCGTGCTTCAATTGGAACGCATCAGTGTTATCTTGACAGTACGGGCACGATAACCTTCCGTGCGTTGTCCATCCTGATAACATGCCATATGCTGGAAAATCGCTAATGGTCCACAAAAGTACCGACCGCATGATGAAATTTTGGTGACAAGAAACATCAAACGCTTCAATACCTTGGTCCCATAACATTCGCAGCTCATAAATCAATGGTTGCAAAAAACACATCAAGTGATCTCTTCGGATGCTCTGGTCCAGGAACGAGAATGCTAAGGAACAAGAACTCCCTTCGCATGCACAAAGATGGCGGCAAATTGTAAGGTGTTACAATTACTGGCCACAAAGAATATTTTCTGACGTGCTTCCCAAAAGAGTTGAAACCATCGGTACATAATCCAAGGTATACGTTCCTCGCCTCAAACGCAAAGCTGGGATAAATGGATTGAAAATGTTTCCATGCTCCTGCGTCTGACGGATGGGCGATTTGTCCATCTGTTGTATGCTCTGCATGCCATCTCATTGCTCCCGCTATGCGCTCTGACTGATATAACCTCTTCAATCTCTCTATTAACGGTAAATACCACATTCGTTTATATGGCACTGGCACTCTTCCACCTGTTTCTTTATACCGAGGTTTGCGACAAAAACGGCATGTCGTACGGTATGCGTCCTCTCTCCAGTAGAGCATACAGTTATCTATGCATACATCTATCATCTGATACGGCAATCCTAGACCTTGAACAAGTTTCTGTATCTCATAGTATGATGCCGGTGCAAGATTATCTTCTGGCAAAATTTCTTTCACAAAATCAGCGATTGCATCCACGCACTCCTCACTCAAATTGAAATCCGTCTTTATACCCATCATCCTTGTTGCAGTTGATAAAGGGGAATGTTCACCTCTACACCCATCATATAACGGATGTTTAGCAGCGTCTAACATATCAAAGAATCTTCGAGCTTCTAAGTTAGGTTCTTCTCCTCTATCTCCATACTCAGCAACCGATGATATACTTTCACGAAATGCATCGTTCACCATCTGAACATGACCTACAGTACTTTGTACTTCCATTGCGGGTTCTTCTAAGCTAGTGTTATCCCCAATATAATGTTCACTAGTACTAGCATAATTATCCATCATTGTATCATTTTCTCCATGATAATACCAAATCTTGTAACCTGGCATAAACCCATGACAATACAAGTGTGACCATACTTCATCTATCACGATAAATCTACGATTCCCACAATTGGTACAAGGGCAATAGATTTTACCGGTTTTTTTTCCTTTCTTCTGCATACCCGCAAATGCCATGAATTCCTGTAGACCTTCTTTGAATTCCTCCGTAACTAGGCCCGTGTCCGGAATTTGATGAGGCTTGTCCATCCATGATCGAAAATAAATATAAGGATTTGAAGAAGACATTTTCGTAAGGAATTAGATAAGAGAGATTTTTTGTTGTGATTATAAATGAAGCGTGGCTACGTTTTTATAAGGAAAATTTTGTGCATTTTCCGACGGATTTCCGACGGATCTAAAGTAGATATTATCGATGTCGGCAACTATGTCGGCAAAGTCACCATCTGTCGGAAATCCGTCGGAAATTTCCGACGGATGGGCGTCGTCGGAAATCAGTCGGCAGTATGTCGGCAACATCAGAATTGCTCGGAAAGTCGTCGGAAATCTGTCGAAAAGTGTCCGACGGATTATGGTCGTCGGAAATCCGTCGGAATTTCCGATGGATTTCCGACGGGTTCACTTTTCCGACGGATTTCCGACAGATGAGAAGTCCGTCAGAAATCCGTCGATAAACCGTCGGAAATTTCCGACGGAATTATCGCTGTCGAAATTTCTATCAGAAATACCACTGTTTTCTTGTAGTGAATAGTTCTTAACTTCGTTACCCGTCCTACCGGGCAATCTTCTTGCAATTTTTGACCACCTATTGGTATACAATATTTAGTTCAAACCAGAAAAAACCAATCATGTAAGTAAAAGATTCAAGCTTTAGCTTATTTTTTGGTCTCTCACTTGTTACCCAGAGAGCATGGAGCTGAAGGATGATCTTCACTTCTTCTTGGCTCATCGGTCCATGCTTTAGATTCGGATTCAGATAGTTCATCCACCTTAGTCTGACACTCTTACCACTCCTCTTCAAACCTATAAGTATGAACACAACAAACAAACATATTCTTGTGAATATTCTATTTTCGGAAAGCGACACAAAAAAGGTTTTAAAGTGTACCGGAAACTCTTGCTAAAGAATCCCAACGACGTTCTCCCAATCAAAATTTGCAGCTACAAGAATACAGGCGATTTCCGACGGCTTTTCCCGTCGGAAACAGCTATTTCCGACGGGAAATATCTGTCGGTTCCAGCTTGTCGCAAATTAGTATCCGTCAGAAATGCGTCGGACTATTCCGACGAAAATGGCTCGTCGGAAAAGGGTCCGAAAATTCCGACGGATTGCCGACGGCGACGTTTCCGACGGATGTAAGGTCGGAACAAAACATCGGAACGCCGTCGGAAACCCGTCGGATATGTTTCCGACGGGATTCCGACGAGACATAATTTTGACGGCTATTCTGACGGAAGTTAGGTCAGAACAAAACGTCGGAACGCCACCGAAAACCCGTCGGATATATTTCCGACGGATTAAGTTCCGACGGATTACGTTCCGACATATATTGGATTTGAGTTTTTTTTTGAAATTATTCAATTAATTCTAATTTAATAACTATAAATAAATAATTTAAGTGATTTATTTTTTTAAAAAAATGAAATTAATTAATAAAAATTCATTATCATAAAAATAAAAAATTCATTACACAAATTATTTTAATGTTAAAAAATGGTTGGAGAGTTGTTGGGATTGTCGGAGTTGTTAGGACGAAAGAGATGGGGGAATGCGGTATGGATGATCTTCTTAAGCTCGGTGTGTGAGGACTTTAGCTCGTCGACCTCCTCGTCACGGTCTTTCACCGTTTGGGTGAGCCTTTCGATCTCGTCTATGTACCCCGAAAGAAACCGAGGAAAAGAAGAAGACGATTCATGGGTCGGAAGTCCGCCCAACCCAGCGAATAGACATTTGACTTTTCGAGTTTCCTATGAAAATAAAACATCAAAATAATGTTAGTAATGAAATTTGGAAAAGAAAAAGATAATTGAAAACAATTAGAAACTTACATTGAGGACAATGTCGTTGATCTCTTCTCGGGGTAACTCGTTCGAGGACGACGACACATCGAGAGTGAGCTGCGAGATTCCAACTTCTTGTTCCCGATCCACCTTCTTCTTCTTGTACTTCGCAACGAGCTCACGCATGTCGGGATCCTGTATCACACCAGTTTTTTTGTTGGTGTGCCTCTGCTCGATCACTTTGAGGTAGTCGAGAGCTACGTCGTCTCTCTTCTCCTGTAAAATGTTGTTAAATAAATAATAATAGAAACGAAAATAATAATTAAAAATTGAAATTAGACTTACCATTTCCATTGCATCCCGTTCGACGGTCATTGCGCCGCCGTTGTGAATGTACATCCCCTTCCCTCCTCGTTCGCTCTTCCGGTTCTTCGTGTTTGTTTCGGAGAGCTTCTTCGTCTTCGACTTGCTCCAATAATCGCAGAAGCCCTTCCATACGTCGTCGTCGAGGTCCTTCGGCTTGTCCTTGCCGTGCTTCCACTCGTACATGTGGTTCGAGTACGAAAGCGCAACATACTTGTCGAATTGGGAAAGTACTTCCCTCGTAAGGGAATGGTGCCACATGAATTCTTGCTACATTTAAAAAAAAAACCGTAAGTTAGTATTCGAAATTAAAATGGACAAAATGAACTAAAAAAAGAATACAAATCGAAAAATTTACTTACCGCGAAACTACGGTGCCACAAGTCCTTCCCGTCTCGGCATTTCCGAGTACTTCTCGTGCGGTTTGTCCAACAAGTTGTGGAGCATCCGCAATATCGACTTGGTTATCTCAGGCGACAACTTAAACCTGAAAATATTTTTAAAAAGAATTTAGTCCGATTAATTAAATTCAAAATCTTAAAAATTGAAATAATAATCAAAATTTCACTTACCAAGTCCATTCGTCGAACTTGGGGTGGAGGCGGATGCAATGGCCCCGGTTGGGCTGTTGGACTAGTTGCTCGATGCTAATATGGCTCCGAACTTCGGATTGTTGTGACTCCGAGACTTGAGTTCCTGAGCTCGATGCGTCACGAGGCGTAGGCCGAGAACCCCGGGAACGGTGACCTTGGGAGCCACCACCCAACTGTAGTGCGTCCTTGTTATTCCTACGGGAAAAACGTAAAATCGTTAGTATATTGAAATATAAAAATTTCAAAAATTCATGAAATTTTCCGAAAAATGCAAAATTTCCCGAAAAATTCAAAATTCCAGAAAATTTTCAACATTTCTCGAAAATTAAGAAAATTTCCCAAAATTCAAAATTTCAAGAGAAATTCAAAATTCCCGGAAAATTTCAAAATTTCACGAAAATCCCGAAAATTTCAAAAAATCATAAAAAAAATCAAAAAATTCCTAAAATTTTCAAAGATTCCCCAAAATTCAAAAAAAATTCAAAAATTCCCAAAAAATTCCTAAAATTCCTAAAATTTCATAAAATTTTTAAATTTTTTTAAAAAAATGTCTCTTATATAATTATACAATTTTTTTTTATAAAAACGTTTTTTATATAATTCTAATAATATTTATATCAAAACATTTTTACAAACTTATAAATTACTAAATCTAAAATTATAAATTACAAAAACATTTTTAATTAGTTATAAATTCTGAAAAATTCAATTATAATTTTCTAAAACCCAAAAAAATATACAAGCACATTTTTTAAAAAATTCGCTATTGTCCTTTGTCTTCCTTTGGACATTGAGAACGGTGTTCATAATGTTGTCGAACAAATTCTTCTCAATGTGCATTACATCTAGATTATGTCTCAAAAGATGGTCCTTCCAGTAAGGCAAATCCCAGAAAATACTCCTCTTGTGCCAATTATGTACGTTGCCACAACCATCAACTGGATGATGCCCCTTACCACCACAATCAACGGTTCTCTCTGCACCAAAATCTCTGAACTGAGTCAACAAATACTCTCCATCTAACTCAGGAGGTGGACCATCAAATACTTTACAGTTTTTCCTAAAAAATGTCGTGCTACGACGATAAGGATGATCGCTAGGTAGGAATCGCCTATGACAGTCAAACCAAGAGGTTTTGCGTCCGTGCTTCAATTGGAACGCATCAGTGTTATCTTGATAGTACGGGCAGGATAACCTTCCGTGAGTTGTCCATCCTGATAACATGCCATATGCTGGAAAATTGCTAATGGTCCACATAAGTACCGACCGCGTGATGAAATTCTGGTGACAAGAAACATCAAATGCCTCAACACCTTGGTCCCATAATATTCGCAGCTCATAAATCAATGGCTGCAAAAACACATCGAGTGATCTCTTCGGATGCTCTGTTCCAGGAACAAGAATGCTAAGGAACAAGAACTCCCTTCGCATGCACAAAAATGGCGGCAAATTATAAGGTGTTACAATTACTGGCCACAAAGAATATTGTATGTCGTGCTTCCTAAAAGGGTTGAAACCATCGGTACATAATCTAAGGTATACGTTCCTCGCTACGCAAAGTTGGGATACGTAGATTGAAAATGTTTCCATGCTCCTACGTCTGACGGATGGGCGATTTCTCCATCTGTTGTATGCTCTGCATGCCATCTCATTGCTCCCGTTGTGCGCTCTGACTGACATAACCTCTTCAATATCTCTGTTAACGGCATATACCACATCCGTTTATATGGCACTGACACTCTTCCACCTGTTTCTTTATACCGAGGTTTGCGACAAAAACGGCATGACAAACGGTCTGCGTCCTCTCTCCAGTAAAGCATACAGTTGTCGATGCATACATCTATCATCTGATACGGAAATCCTAGACCTTGAACAAGTTTCTGTATCTCGTAGTATGATGCAGGTGCAAGATTATCTTCTGGCAAAATGTCTTTCACAAAATCAGCGATTGCATCCATGCACTCCTCACTCAAATTGAAATCCGTCTTTATACCCATCAACCTAGTTGCAGTTGATTTGAGGGATTAATGTTCTGGGTTTTGTTCTTGTGAGATTTGAGGGAGACGAATCCCTACTTCATACCGGAGAAGATTTATGAACCCTGTTTTATTTTCTATTCAATCTTATTATGCAATTTCTCCAATCTCTCTGTGTTTTGATTGCTTCCATGTCTGAGTAATCCTCATGTTAGGTTTTTAGGGTTTCAAGGGATTCTGCATGAATCACTGAAACAGATTTGTTAGATTAGGGAATTACATAGAGTTCTTCATCTATTCTTGGAATTAAGGCTTAGACTAGATTGATCACCTAGTTTATGATTTTAGGATTAATCTATTCATCAAAAGTGTTTTAGATTTCCTGAAAGAACTTAGATGAGCAAATTATCCTTAGCCAACGAAAGTTGATGCTAAGGCAATTTGTGAACTTATCAAACCTGAACATTAATGCTTGCCTAGAACACTAAGCAAACGACAGTTTAGATTCTTAGGTTATTAGGCATAGCAGGTAGTACCACGACAATGTGCTAGCTAGACATTCATGTTTGAGTTCGAGAACATGTCTTAATTATCTCCCTAATCGATAGTTTGTTTAGTGAATATGTATTTCCTGCGAATTACCTAAGGACCTAGTGTTTTCTTTTATTGAATTTACATCCTTTCATTCGTTATTCTTAGCTTTAGAAGTTACAAACCACAAACAAACATCATCCGTCTTAGATTTACTTTCATCTTGCATTCTCGTAGTGTTGCATTTGGTCTCTGTGGATTCGATCCCTACATTACTACTTCGTCAGCTGTGCTCTTGTGGTAGTTACTTTTAGGGTTAAACTCTGAGTGTATCAGTTGCTGATTGCAATATTGGAGAATTGAAGCTTTTCTTTTGTTGTAATCACACGACAGGTTAGTCACATATCCAAATGTATTGTGGTTGTTTTGTTTTTTTTTGTGCTTGAATAATGATTGGTTTCAAACATGCCTAATATATTATATGTTTGACATAGTCTATTGATCTTGTCTGAGTTATTGAGATTGAGATGGAGATTGAGTTAATGAGATTGAGATGGAAATTGAGTTATTGTATGAGATTGAGTTATTGGTTAATTGGTCTGAGATTGAGTGCTTATGGGTTTTAATTGTTGTACTAAAAGAGAATGTCACCACGCTGGGTAGGTAGCGTTTGCTATATCACTAGTGGCTCCACGTTGAGTAGGTTGGGTTCTCATTTGATTTGTGTGGACTGGGGATCGAGCAATCATTTCGAGAGTGATGTGGTTGGTTTTGACAATAAATATTTTGTCCAGTAGTGTTAATTTCTTTTTGGAATTTTGCGTCAGATCACATAAATTGGTTATCTTACTACTACTAGGTTACATGTGCAAAATGTTCATTGCTTTTGATGAAAATATATAAATATACAAAATAATGATTCAGCTTTCAGATTTTGAGCCAAAAAGATACTCTACTTTTTTTTAACATAACATTGTTCTTACACTATTACTCTTTGTTTAAGGACAACAAAAAAATCCCCAATTCTATAACCTAAAACTCCCAAATTTTCAACCCCAAATTCGATTTTTTTCCCTCACGAAACCTAAAAAAAATAATACTATACACTAAAGCAAAATAACAAATCAATTCTATGTCTGCTAAACCTACACGATCGACAGATTTAAAATCTAATATGGAAAATGTCATAACAACATTTAGAAAGAACAAAAAAATGGATCCGGTTTAAGGAATATAAAAAACTGAAGTTTCTATAATCAAATTGTCGATCTTAGTTTCTATAAGTTTTTTTTAATATACCAAATTTCCGTAGAAATTGTTTTCTTCTTTTTAATATACCAAAAACATTTCGTTTTTTTCTATTTAGACATAAAATTATAAAAATGAATAGTCAACACTATTATATTATGCAAAATACAAGCTATTACTAAATTTATTGTTCTATTACTAAATTTTTAAGAAGATTTTTAAGAAATACAACTTTTATGATACCATTTTTCAAAAGTATAACTATTTGATGTTCATTTTGAAAAAGACAACTTCTTGTACCATAATAAAGTTTTTTATAAAAATACAAATTTATAAGGGTTTATAAAACATGTTTATAAAGGTTTATAAAACATGTTTTATGAACTTTTATAAGGTTTTATAAGAATATTGTAAGGTTTTATAAGGTTTATAAAATGTTTTATTATAAAACATTTTATAAACTTGTTCTATAAACCTTTATAAATTTGAGTTTTTATAAACAGTTATAAGAAAATTATTTTGAAAATTGACAACAAATATTTGTACTTTTGAAAAAATGGAATCATTAAATAGTATTTTTAAAATTCTCTCTGTTTTTTTATTGACTAGATTAGTTTGCTTAGTTTTTTTCTTTCTAAAATAGCATTTGTTAATAATAAATTTCAAATTACATCTATTTATCTATCTACCTTATAAAGAGAGAAGGTGTGCTCTCCAGGGTTGACACCTTAGCATCCCCTATTGGTCAATTTTTTATTTTTATTTTTCTTTAAATTAATTACATATTAAAAATTAATTGGTAATTAATAAATTGATACATGCCTCTTATATATGATTTAATGTTATGAGATATTATTCATAACATGCATTTTCAATATGTTGGCTCGTCTTATTATTGAATCATCAATTTCAAGTTTGATCGACAAAATCAATGATAATGCAGAGCATCATAAAACCGAAGGAAATCCTGAGATTCCTATCAACTACATCCATAATGGAAAGATATGGAATCGAAATAAAATTCCATAGCAACGTTCCGTCAGTCACGGCGTGGTTAACAGAGCAACCGATGAAAACGACGTCGATCAATTCCGTAACTTGAACGGCGAGGATTGGTCGCAGACGTGGTTGGATTTTGCGTCGGCGAAAAAGAAATTCATGTCGGCATCATTGCAGAGCCGGCGAAAGGAGGTAAGTGAGAGAGGGTAACAGAGAGAGAGTGTTTGAGGTGAAAGAGAAGTGCGTGTGTGGGGAGGTGACCATGACGCGTGAAGAGGCATCATTTCTGGATTTTTTCTAGTTTTTTTAATTTTTATTTCAAGTCAAAGAGAGAGAGAGGCGATCATGTCGGATCCGAGAGAGGCGCGACTTCAGGCCCATTGGACCTGAACGGAGAGTTTTCCAGATTTAACTCCGTCGGCGTGTATTTTTCGGCGCCGCTCGGTAGCGTATACTCGAAGAAGAGCCAGAAAAAAGCATCTTTCCGGGCACCCGATTTCCAGGGAGATGAAGCAACGGCCATAGGTTCTTCCGGTGTCGAATTTCATCGTGGTTCTAAGAGGGAAAACACTGTGAGACCCGACGGCGGCAGCGGCGTTATCGTCGAAGCTGCGTTAGCGACTGCCGGAGTGAAGGCAAGTGGCGGAAGCGAGAACAATTTACACTGGGCATTGGGAGAAAGCATGAGGGCATAGTGAAATTAGCGGTTTAAGAGAAGCAAGGATGGCTTCTCGCTGGGATATACGACGTTTTCAATGGATCCGACGCTCCAAAATTTTTAATGGCTAATTTTTACCGTGATGCTCATAGTGAGTTAAAAGGAAACACGTGCGTAGCGCGGGTGCTCTCCTAGTATGTATAAAAGATAATGATTCAAAGTTAGTAACTCGCAAGATCACGACACATGTCGAGTTAATCCATTAGATTTTGACATGTGTCGAGTTAATATAAAAGTTTTTTTTAGATTAAGGAAATTTAATTTAAAATTAAAAGGTAGAGTTTAAGTTAAGAAAAAAGGAAAACAAAAAGATAGATACTTAATCCTATAAGTAAATTTAGCAAAAAAAAGGAGTATCTTTATAAAAAAAAAAGGAGTATCCTAAGAGTAAAGTTAGTCTAAAAAAAAAGAAAAAGAAAAAAATAGAACATAGACTTAATCCTAAATGTAAAGTTAACAGTAAAAAAGAAAATAAAATTTGATTTTAGATTAAATAAATGTATCTATAAAAACTAAATTTAAAAAAGGAGATAAACATTTTTCTATTTTGATTAAGGAAATTAAAAAAATGAATACAATCGTATAAGGAAAATGAATTATAATTCCTTACTTCTATATAAACAATTTGATAGTCTCTCAATTTTACAACCCAAAAAATATTGAGAAGATAGATACAGAAACGCAAAACATATTACTAAGAGGTAATCTTTTGTGTAAAGGTTTGTTGGATGCTATGCAAAAGGTTTGTTGGATGGTGGTACATAATGGAAAGAGGCCATGGATGAAGTAGCACAATATGCATATCCTTACCAGCTTGGTGAACTCTTTGTCACATTGTTACTTTTCTGCGAATTAAGTAGCCCTCTTTCTCTATGGGAGCATTGTTGGCGTCATCTATCAGAGGATATACCACATAAGCAAATAAAGACATTAGACTTTAATAATATAGAATTCCCAGATCAAGTGTTACAAAGTTACACACTTATAGAGATAGAGAAAACCATGGCGTTGAATGAAAGATCATTGTCCGATTTCGAAGATATGCCAAAACAAGACAAGGAGTTGCTAAAGAAAATGAATAACACAATGCTAACTGATGAGAAAAGTTACAATGTTTATAAAAAAGAAGAAGAACATTGCAGGTTGATTAAAACATTAAACAAGGCACCAGGCAAGAAACTATTAAAGCAACAATCAACCGTTCATATTTATGGAACTATTGCTCTGTATTCACTCTTGAGAGAAATATGAGGTTGCGCCAAGCGGAAAAAGAATTTCCAAGATGGCTACTACATGTTGGTGATGAAACATCCATGGTGCAAATAGACCAGGACTTGCTGTTGCAAAACGATGAAGATTCTGAAGAACACATTGCGAGAACTACGTATCATGATTTCCATGCTTTATTTAAAGACAAGGATTATCTTATTGAACGTGCAATTCTTACTCCTAGAAACGAGACGGTAGATAAAGTAACTAACTACATGTTATCTTGCCTAGAAGGAGAAGCAAAGGAATATTTGAGTTCTGATAGTATCGGTGATGACAAAGAAGAAGTGAAAAATCAACATATTCTTTACCCCAGAGTTTTTAAATTCTCTGAAATTTTCAGGAATTCCTAACCACCAACTAACTCTGAAGATAAATGCACCAATCATGTTACTAAGGAATTTAAATCAAAGAGAGGGGCTTTGCTATGGTACACGATTAATAGTAACTCGCCTGGGCACTAGGGTTATCGAAGTAGAGACACTTACTGGAGATCAAGTTGGGAAAATGGTTCTTATTCCTAGGATAATTCTAACACCAACAGATGCAAGATGGCCTTTCAAACTAAGAAGACGTCAATTCCATGTGCGAGTTTGCTATGCAATGACTATCAACAAGAGTCAAGGTCAAAGCTTGAACAAAGTTGGTTTATATTTGCCAAATCCAGTTTTTTCTCACGGGCAATTATATGTTGCGTTATCAAGAGTGACAACAACTGTGGGACTCACTCAAGATTCTTAATGTTGGAACAACAAAATACGACAATTATGTTTTAGAAAACATTGTATATCAAGAAATTTTCAACAACATATGATTTCAAATTCAAATTTACATGATGAAAGTAAGTTTCATGTATACATTCATAAAGCAAAGTGTTTAATTGTTAAAGATTCATATCTAGCCCTGGGCATTAAAACCGGAACCGAAAATCGGAACCAGAACCGACCCAAAATTATCGGTTCGGTTCGGTTCCGGTTCTAGCCAAAATACCCATTGGATCTTGTATTGAATATCCATGGATATCGGTTCGGTTCCGGGTATATACAAATATATATATATATATATATATATATATATATATAAATATGCAATTACTAACCGAATACCCGAACATATATATACAAATATGCAATTACATATTTCGGGTATGTTCTTTACATTTCGGGTATTTTTATATTTCGGGTATTTTTATTTTTCACATTTTGGGTACTGGATACCCGAACATATATATACAAATTTTTATTTTTTACATTTCGGTTCCGGGTATTTTTATATTTCGGGTATTTTTTTTACATTTTGTTTTTAACATTTCGGGTATGTTCTTTACATTTCGGGTATTTTTATTACATTTCGGGTACTGGATACCCGAACCGTTTGAGAACCGAAACTTTTCGAGTATAATATAAGTATTTCGGGTAATGGATACCCGACCCGTTTGAGAACCGAAACTTTTCGGGTATTTTACGGTTCTTTGTCTTCTATACCCGAACCGAACCGGAACCGAACCGAAACCGAACCGAAACCATTTCGGTACCTATATGGATCATAAACTTCCATACCTGAAATACCCGGAACCGAACCGAATACCCAAGCCTATTCATATCCCTAGCAAAGATTCATACAATCCAAGCTAGCAAAGGAAACGTAGATGCTACTATTCTCAAACGAGTTGCAGGAAGAGCTTTTACAAAAGAAAAGAAGTTTACCAAGTAAAGGCAACATCTATTAACGGTTTTAGCATCTATGTGTCCGGCACAAGTGACAACACAGAGAATGGCACCGAGACCAAGAAATGCATAAATGAACCTGCAGCTCAATCATAAGCTGAGATTGGTTCAGTAACTTTCATAACAATTGAAAACAATGATAACCAAACAGCTTTCAGCTCCCAGACAATACATCTGACTCACACCTCAAGCTTACAGATCTCGTTATACATAAACCGTAATTTTAAATTCAATAGACTCTCAATAATCTTCCATGAGCTTGTCTCTATTACAAAGGCTGGCCACTGATCCACCTTTGGAATATGATAAAGCTCTCGTTTGGTTTATACTCTGGTGTGTGTCCACCTCCCTATAATCAAAACGCACAAAACAAATTAAAAAGGTAACATTTTCAATGTAATGTAATGACAAAACAAAATGTTAAGTTGAAACAAGAAGACTTGCTTTGACAGTAGCAAAGGTCATCTTATTGGCATAAGTTCTCGTGTATCTGTCAAGAAAAAGCCAAAAACGATTTTTACTTGAGTTATATATGATAATTAAGCTTGTGATACGAAGAGAAAATGAATGAACAAGAGAAACCTAAACACAAAATAATATATATATATACCCAGCGATTTGATCGTTTATCATCCAAGGCCTCCAGTCATCAATGATTGAGTAATTGAGAGATCTTATCCAGTCTTGAGTTGCCATGAAAGGCAGCAGAATATCATGATCACCACTGTTCACCATAAACCGCACAGATTTTTATAATTTCTTGAATTTTGTTTAAGAAATTAGATTTACGGTTTCGGTTTTTCTAGTATATATAAATATTCCTATTTCTTGTGGATGTGATCCCAATTTCACTACAAGTGACTCAAACGTGCACTTGCAGTAACAAAATTCCGGTTTAAAGCTCGATCACATGATAGATCTAGCTCTAACCTGAAGATAAGAGATTTGAAGCCGTTGATGCTGTTATTCATATGGTATGGCACACTGCTTTTAATGTCAGGGTTGTACGGAATAGTCCTATTACATCGCACCCATTCACCTATACTCCCCTGTAATCACAAATCGTCCTTGTGACTATAACACTATATATTCTATATCATCAATGATCTTAAAATAAACTTGACACATACCTTATTGACATGAAGAGCTTCGCGAACTCTCTCGTCGTTGGCCCAGTTTGTAAGGAGAAAATACATATGGTACTTGCAAAAGAAACCTTGTAAATAAGTTTCTTTGGAATATCATAAAAAGACAGTCTTTTGTGGATACCATGATAGAATTTGGAGAAAACCTTAAAACTATAATAGTTTCTCTCAATTTTATTGATTAGTCAATATGCTTATTTATACAAACACATAATTTGGCTAAAAAGCTCTTTACATATTTGATAATAGAAAATCTACAGGTTTAACAATAAAGAAATATACAAAAATGTTAACTTTCTTTTTCACTCGATCTCTCCGAGATCTCCTAACAAGTATCTATCAAAATAAGCATATGCTAGATTTAATCAAAATTTTCATCATACTAAATGATAAAACTGTAAAACTCAGGGCCAGACTCTCTAATGACAAAACAAATAAAATCAATTATTTTCCCCCAAAACATTTTTATGGATCACTAGATAGAGGAGATAAGTATTACTTACAAAGCAATCAGGAGATGTTATATCGCACTCTGGTATTAATATATGATGTTCATTTATTCTGTCTGTACACTGTAAATTAACCCATTTAAGCCTGAATTAGTGATGATCATTATCACAGAGATTACTGAACATCAACTACATTCCAGAGTACCTTTTGGTAATTCTCAATGAGTTTTAAGCATTCTGTGTTTAAAGGATCTACATTTCCATAATTTCCTTTGCATATTCTTTTCATTGACTGTAAAACAAAAAAAAGTTTTGAACACAATTATATCATTTGAGGCTTTGGAAAATGGCAAGGTTAGATCCGGTTCGTAAAATGATAAAACTATAAGGCCAGACTCTCTAATGAAAAAATAACAAATTAAGCATTCCATATACTTCATACCTCGTAGAGTTCATCAGAGATTAATGCCATTCCATGAGCATATGGAATGCGAAAGTTTTTTTCAATTTCATAATGTGTTATCGGGTTTCCAAGTATATAACCCTATTTTGGAAAGAAAATATATAAGTATCAATCTTTAGTGTTCTAAACAGACCAAAGTATACACAATATAAGAAAGCCATTAAATATCGATGACCTGTAGATTTATTGGAGGTTCGCAACATAAATAATTTCCTGCAAATAGGGTCTATATTAGGGATGGTAAAAATCTATAACCAAAAAAACAGAACAAAACCAAACCTAAATTAGGTGATTTGAATCGGTTTTGGTTAAATCTTAAAAGCCCTATGGTTGGCATTTTTAGAAAGTTTCATTTTCGGTTTGGTTGAAAACCGTAAACATACCCTTTTTATATGACTAGGAAGTTCTGGCCAGAGGCCCGTATATATATCCCAGACTTGGGACCAGAGCAAAACATACCTTGTGAGATTTCTTGAATGAGGGCCGGAACAATCATACCGGAATAAGAATCTCCGGCAACGTAAAAAGGGTTGGAGGAAAACTCGGGATGCTTATTTAGCCACTGGACGGTAAAAAAAAAACACTCTAAATGTTGGTGTTTTTTTGATGAGCAAACAACTCAGAGCAATACCAATAAACACCTTAGTCATTTCATGCTCGGTTTGAATAAAAAAATCAGTATGTGTAAAGCTTGGAAAGTAAATAAGATGGGAGGGTTCAACGAGTTTGCCTAACTGGAATTAATCAATAAGCTTACACAAAGAATATTATAACATACGCAAGAGCTTTATGCGCAAAAACAAATGCTATAAAAATAAAATGAGTTAGTCTATTATATTAATTATTACCTTTTGAAGAAACTCATGGATCATCTTAACTTCATGTGTGTCACTAGTTTTACCAACAACTGGAGTTTTTGAGTAGGAGAAGCCAGCTCCAACTGGCTGATCCAAAAATAATATGTTTGCCATCTGAGAAAATTATCCAAATATCAGATTATTGGGTTTGTGATCAACATATATATGAACATAGTTTGAGCTACCTTTGTCCATGAAAATGTACTAGACACCAAGGAAGGGATACTTCCATTGTAAGCCCCTATCTCTAAAGTCACAGGCCCTGCTTATATTATATCCCCACTTTAAACAAGCCGGTTAAAATATATAATGCTTAGCGAAACGATACATATTTTAGAATTTACCAATCTCATAAGAAAGGCCAATGAGAGAAGAACATCCAGGTCCTCCAGCTAACCAAATAAGAAGTGGGTCTTCTTGTGGATTATTTTCTGACTTAATGAAATAGTAGAAAGATTGCACTTCCTCTTCCTCACCAATACCAATGTATCTTTCATTCAGAAGAATGACTAATTACTAACTCAATTGAAACACATAATTGCATTGGTAAAAAAGAAAGAGATATTTACACAAACCCTGTTTCGAGTTCGAAAGGAAGAGGGCCTTCGAAACCAGGAAGAAACTTGACGATAGAGCCAGAATCAACATGATGACTCAAGAAGAGTAGTAGCAGAAGCACGAACTCTAGTGTCAAACTCATTCTCTTTTTTTTTTTTTTTTGAATTGAATGTTCTTTCTAACAAAAAGGCGTTTTGCTAGTGGCCTCTCGTTGTCTCATATTATATCCACGAAAACTAAAATTCATCGCCACCGATAAAAATGATAAGATAAGATAAGATAGTGGCGTTGCTTTTGTCGCTCTTGATTTTGTTTATGTACTTTTTGGTTAAAAATGACCAAAATGTTCACCTCATGATCAAAAAATTTCTGGAACCCTTGTTAAAATTAGGTGAGTCCTGCGTTAACGTGCGGATATTTTTATGTAAAAGAATTTTGGTACTTAAAAAAAAAAAATTATTCGTAACAAATGCATATCTAAAGAGACATCATGCCAGCTGAATAGCTGATATTTCGATTATTACTACGAAGTCGTAACTCATTATATATATTCATTAAGACAAATACATACGCTCATACTATAAATCTTGCAACATATGTTTATCCAAAGACATATAAACAACAATACAAGAGGTTGCAGCGAGAGCGTACCATGAATAGTTTGAGTAGCCATGAAACGAGTCGCTATCATCTGAATCTTTACCATTCCCAGAACGAATAGACCATCATCAACGCCTGGCTCACCAATACCAGCTATCTGGCTTGACTGAAACAAATCATGGCTCAACCCACCATGGGTTAGAGCACTTGCCAACATCGGATACATGTAACCTTCTCCGACTGCTGCTGCTAAAGCTAGATTCCCCAACATTCCGGTTACATAAACCGGATGGTATTGGTTCCCTAACATGAACGGCGATGCAGCCATTCTACCACCGGTAAATACATGTTGCCCTTGCGCTTGATGTTACTGGGGCTGACCCTGATTAGCCATCGAACCTAAACTCATCTTCACCGGACCCGCTTGGTTATGCCCATTTCCCGAGGATGCATGCCCTCCATTGAAGCAAGCTGGCATGTCATCGTTCGATTAAGAATTCTCTTCTTCGGCTCCTTAAGCACCTCTCTTGCTTTTTTCCTCGTCTGAAACCTTTAATCTTGCCCTTTGTAATTCAGGAGATTGAATCCGCGATCATTACTATTCCAAAACGAATCATCGTTGGAAGAGCCTTGTTTATATGTTATATATATTTCCTAATTTGTGTTTAGTAAAATATGATTAAAAAAATTTAGTTTAACGAATACAACCTAATTCGAGATAGATGTCATTTGATGAATTTGTTTTATTACTGTATAATTAATTTGTGTTCTCCAATTTTCTTTATTATTAAACTAAAATAAATATAAAATAAAACAATGAGTTTATAATATTGTGATGAGCTCATGCGTGTTTACAAATAAAACAGTTTGACTTTCATCTTCTTGTAATCTATTTACCTTATTTTCTAGGGTTTGCATCCGTCTCCCCCAAACTTCGAAATCATTCACTATGTATTACCACCATGTTCTGGTGCGGCCATTGATTTATATAATTCTTTATCACCAACAAAGAGTCTTATGACATAACAACTTCTGTGAAAATTTTATGTGTAACACTTCTAACGGTTCGAATAACTTCATAGCTCATATAATTTCTTTTGTGATTTATCATCATTCGTAGATAATTTAGCTCACATGTTGATGAATGAATGTTAAATGTCTTATCGGTGCTCTTTCCTCTTAGTCGTGTTTTTTTATCATAAAAAAATATTCTATATGTTAGACTGTTTGCATGCCAAAAAGTAGCCAAATTTCCTTCTTGTGCAGCCATAAGATAAAATCTATAAATAACATAATTAAAAAAATCGGCACTTATTTAAAAGAAGAATTTAACATAACTTTGAATTTAGATAGAATTTGTTATATGAATAGAATATCAACCATTGAGTGGCTATTTATATTTGTTTTCTTTATATATATTAAATATTTTAAGTTAATTTTGTCTTCTCGTTTTTCGTAGATATATTTTAGATATACGAATAGCATGAATTTAGACTTGTTTTATTTATTTGTTTTTACTTTAAAATACAATGAATTTGGCAAGGATTATGTTAAAGACATAATTATTGTAAATAAGTTCTTTAACAAAAAAAATATTGCTAGTAAGTTGAAAATATTTTTATATATTTGTAAATTAAATAGAAGTTGGAATGTTTTTAAAGTTATTATGGTTTTTTTAATCTTGAATTTATTGAAAAATAAAAAATAAAAAAAATTTGACCAATGAGAGGGGGACAAGTGTCAAAGCTGGAGAGCACCCATTCTCTCTTTATAAGGTAGATTATTACCTTTTGAAGAAACTCATGGATCTTCTTAACTTCATGTGTGTCACTAGTTTTACCAACAACTGGAGTTTTTGAGTAGGAGAAGTGATACGATTCGACTAAGGATCGCTTGCTCTAGTACATGTGAGGTTGATAGATCCACGACTTCAAGGATTCACGGGAAGAGATGTTAAGGCGTGGGAGAAATCCCGAAAATTCCTTAGGCCCAAATCCGACTATGAATGATTGAAACGAGGGGGTGGCTGCGTTGTTGGGAGAATCCGGGGAAGAAGATGACAAGGCGTGGGGGATGAAATCCCAAAAATCCTTGTGCCCTTGATACCGAGAAGGATTCACACGAACGACGGATCGAAGGTTGCGTCGAGTGTTGCGGAAAGACACTACGATAAACCGATAAATAATTCTAAGAATAACCTTCAAAGAACTAGAGAGAAAGAGCATAAGCTCTGAAAAATAACTTGATTAAAAATGGAGTATATTTCGACAATGAGGGAGAAGAGAGAATAAAAAGAAAACACAAAGACAAGTCAAGGGTCATTCTCGAAACAAGGAGAAGACCCATCGAAAATGACAAAGAAAATAAATACAAGTTTTTGAATTCAAATGATAGTTGACCAACTGTTGGAATTCCGCCAGAAATTCCCGCGGAGAATTTCCCCCGGGAAAGTCCCTCGAAAAGTCCCTCGGGAATAAATCCCTCGGAATTTCCCTCGGAAAATTCCCCCGCGGAACTCTCAAGAGATCGGACCGTTTAGCGGTGTAATCCGTTTGCCTCGTTAAAACCTCTATACGGAAAACCCATTTGGGACAAAACCGTATACAGGAAAAAGAGTACAAACGTATCACACAAACGGCCTAACCTCATAGAGAGTTCGAAGACAATGAGGTGAGGACGGATTGTGTACGTTGATCCTCCTCGTTCCTTGCGTCCGTGAGTAAGTTCCGAACCGCTCCCGCCAGTTGCCGTGCCTTAGACCGTGTGATTGGTCCCTCGGGAATGATCATCGCGTCTTCTTGAACCTCC
>PKML01016009.1:187205-231688 GCA_002933935.1 Eutrema yunnanense
CAACTCAAGATCAACCTTTCTCGCTTCCCGCCCAAAACCAAGGTCTCCAACCTCCTTTCCGAGCTTCCCACAATGCTCAGAACCTTCTGATCTCGCAAGATCTAGCTTCGCAAGGCTCTTTCTCACTTTCTCTCCTTCTCTCTCTTTCTCTGCTTCTTTCACGAACCTTCTTTTTGGTCTTATCTTTCCAAGGACCACTTTTATACTCGAAGAAGAAAGAGAAGAAGAAGCTAACCACGGAAAAACCCGGCTGGTATCGATCGATACTGGCCGGTATCGATCGATACTGGCCCCTTCCGGACACGGGCATTACAAATGTAGTGCTAGCAACGTTAGTACAACTTCCACCGTCGATAATTAGACTACATACCTTGCTTTTAACCATGCATCGGGTATGGAAGAGGTTTTCCCGTTGTTCGTTTTCAATGACCGGTTCCTGGGCAAGAAGAACACGTCTCGCCACTAAGAGTTTCCCGTCAACCGCATGCTCTTCATAATCGTCAAAGATTGGAGCGGTTTCCGTCTCTTCTTCATCGTCGGTCACGATTTCACCGTTTTCTAGCAACATCATCGCGCGTGCGTTTGAACACTTGTTTGCGTAATGTCCTTTGCCCCTGCATTTAAAACACTCAATGTCACGATTACGCAAAGGATTCGAATCACCCTTACCTTTGTAGTCATAGCCGGAAGTTTGCGGTTTGAAATCCGTCTTAGGCTTAGAATCGGCTCTTGGTGGATAATTCGGTTTGTCTCCTTTGGTGAAGCTCGGCTTTGAGCTTGAGGCGTAAGATTGCCGTGACGCGCCTTTTCTCTTAATCTGCTGTTCCACTAGGACAGCCTTATGCAACATTTCCTCCAAAGTCGCATACGTTTGCATTTCCATTCGATCTTGTAACTCGCGGTTCATGCCGGCTAAGAACCGTGCCATTGTAGCATCGATCGGCTCATCCACGTCAGCCTTTAGCATGAGCTTTTCCATCTCCTGGAAATAGTCCTCCACATTTTTAACTCCTTGACCTAAACGCCTTAACCGTTGGTGAAGTTCCCGGTGGTAGTGTAGCGGTACGAACCGTCTTCGCATGAGTGCGATCATTTCCGTCCATGTCTCCACGGGATTCTCACCGTTTCGTCTCCTGTTTGTCACAATTTGATCCCACCAGTCAATAGCATATTCATGAAACTCAGTAGCAGCTAACCTGACTTTCTTATAAGGAGAGAAATTTTGGCAATCGAAAACTAGTTCGATTTTCTTCTCCCATTCGAGGAAGGCATCCGGGTCGTTTTTGCCGTAGAATGGGGGAATGCGAAGTTTCATTCCGCCAAGATCATCGTTGTTACGCCTTTGAGGTCGTTGCTGCCGGTTGTGGTTTCCCTCGGATGAATCTCCTCGGTCATAAAATGGATTGTCCTCCGATTCGTATTGTCGCGGCCGATTTCTCCTCGGTCTCGCCGGTGCGTGACAACTCCCATGTCCTACACTCTGATCGGATCTTATATCATCGGCTCTATTGTCCCTCGGTCCAGCACCTTGAATCCTTTCATTTCTTCCCGGCGTACGAACCGCTAGAGTCGCCATTTGATCTCGCATCTCGCGGAGAACTTGTGCCATATCATCGACCTTTTGATTAACGCCATCAACCTTTTGATTCATCACCGCCTCTCGTTCTCTCCTAGAACGTGATGAAGCTGATTCACTTTCTTCCGACATATTGTACCTCGCACAGAATTAAACAACAACACGTGAGTGTATGCAAAATTCCAGATTTTTCTCAAGTAACCACAAAAACAGGTGTTTTCCGAAAAACTCAAAACGAAAATCTTTTTATTTTTTTTTTTGAATTTTAAAAATTATGACAATTAAGAGAAGACAATGATCTACTTAGATATATTTTGTTTTGATTTTTTTGAAACGTTTTTGAATTTATAAAAATCGAAACAGTCAGAAAAACGAAAAATTTTAAACCCAGAAAAATTGCAAAGAAGATGAACAGTTTAAAAGGATAGATCTCACCGATTTTGGAGCAAGTGTCTCTGATACCACTTGATACGATTCGACTAAGGATCGCTTGCTCTAGTACATGTGAGGTTGATAGATCCACGACTTCAAGGATTCACGGGAAGAGATGCTAAGGCGTGGGAGAAATCCCGAAAATTCCTTAGGCCCAAATCCGACTATGAATGATTGAAACGAGGGGGTGGCTGCGTTGTTGGGAGAATCCGGGGAAGAAGATGACAAGGTGTGGGGGATGAAATCCCGAAAATCCTTGTGCCCTTGATACCGAGTAGGATTCACACGAACGACGGATCGAAGGTTGCGTCGAGTGTTGCGGAAAGACACTACGATAAACCGATAAATAATTCTAAGAATAACCTTCAAAGAATTAGAGAGAAAGAGCATAAGCTCTGAAAAATAACTTGATTAAAAATGGAGTATATTTCGACAACGAGGGAGAAGAGAGAATAAAAAGAAAACACAAAGACAAGTCAAGGGTCATTCTCGAAACAAGGAGAAGACCCATCGAAAATGACAAAGAAAATAAATACAAGTTTTTGAATTCAAATGATAGTTGACCAACTGTTGGAATTCCGCCAGAAATTCCCGCGGAGAATTTCCCCCGGGAAAGTCCCTCGAAAAGTCCCTCGGGAATAAATCCCTCGGAATTTCCCTCGGAAAATTCCCCCGCGGAACTCTCAAGAGATCGGACCGTTTAGCGGTGTAATCCGTTTGCCTCGTTAAAACCTCTATACGGAAAACCCATTTGGGACAAAACCGTATACAGGAAAAAGAGTATAAACGTATCACACAAACGGCCTAACCTCATAGAGAGTTCGAAGACAATGAGGTGAGGACGGATTGTGTACGTTGATCCTCCTCGTTCCTTGCGTCCGTGAGTAAGTTCCGAACCGCTCCCGCCAGTTGTCGTGCCTTAGACCGTGTGATTGGTCCCTCGGGAATGATCATCGCGTCTTCTTGAACCTCCGCCGGAACCGTCGCATCCATGATCATATCAAGAAGCCAGCTCCAACTGGTTGATCCAAAAATAGTATGTTTGCCATCTGAGAAAATTATCCAAATATCAGATTATTGGGTTTGTGATCAACATATATATGAACATAGTTTGAGCTACCTTTGTCCATGAAAATGTACTAGACACCAAGGAAGGGATATTTCCGTTGTAAACCCCTATCTTTAAAGTCACAGGCCCTGCTTATATTATATCCCCTCTTTAAACAAGTCGGTTAAAATATATAATGCTTAGCGAAACGATACAAATTTTAGAATTTACCAATCTCATAAGAAAGGCCAATGAGAGAAGAGCATCCAGGTCCTCCAGCTAACCAAATAAGAAGAGGGTCTTCTTGTGGATTATTTTCTGACTTAATGAAATAGTAGAAAGATTGCACTTCCTCTTCCTCACCAATACCAATGTATCTTTCTTTCAGAAGAATGACTAATTACTAACTCCATTGAAACACATAATTGCATTGGTAAAAAAGAAAGAGATATTTACACAAACCCTGTTTCGAGTTCGAAAGGAAGAGGGCCTTCGAAACCAGGAAGAAACTTGACGATAGAGCCAGAATCAACATGATGACTCAAGAAGAGTAGTAGCAGAAGCACGAACTCTAGTGTCAAACTCATTCTCTTTTTTTTTTTGTTGAATTGAATGTTCTTTCTAGTAATTATCAACGAAAAGGCGTTTTGCTAGTGGCCTCTCGTTTTCTCTCATATTATTTACAATAATGATAAGATAAGATAGTGACGTTGCTTTTGTCGCTCTTGATTTTGTTTATGTACTTTTTGGTTGAAAATGACCAAAATGACCAAAATGCCCAAAATGTTCACCTCAAGATCAAAAAAATTTTGGAACCCTTATTAAAATACATTGGTTTCCGATTCAAAATTAATTGACAATAAATAAATTGACGCATAACTTTTATATATTATTTAATATTATTTCTAACTTACTATGTATGATATTATTCTTTAATACGCATTTTTGAGATGATAGTTTTTTGTCCATCGATCTTGCTATATTCGGACATAGATCGATGTGACCAACTTTGGGTCGGATCAATTTTGATGGGACTAATTTTGGATCGGATCGATTATAGAACGAATTGGATAGCGTGGATCAGTTTCTGATACCATATTAAAGTATATGAGCTTCCAACTCAAAATCAATTAGACATGAGTGAATTGGTCCATAGTTTTTATATATTACTTAAAAAATATTATTCTTTAATACCCCCAACCTGATTGCCGTTTACAGAACCGACCTTTCTATATTAGAAGTCTAAAAATAAGCCCTTTCTTGATGAATAGATAATCTTTAAACATTTCATGTTGCATATTTTTATTCTTTATACCTAAAGGCCATGACTCTCTTTATTACAAAGGCTGGCCACTGATCCACCTTTGGAACATGATAAATGCCTCGTTTGGTTTATACTCTGCCGTGTGCCCACCTCCCTACAATCAAAACGCTCAAAACAATTTATAAAAAAAAAACATTTCTAATGTAATGCAATGACAATAAAAATGTTGTTGAAACAAGAAGACTTGCTTTGACAGTAGCAAATGTCATCTTATTGGCATAAGTTCTTGTGTATCTGTCAAGAAAAGAAGGCAAGGAAGATTTTTACGTGAGTTTTTTTATAAAATTTGTGATACGAAGACAAAATTTATGAACAAGGAAAAATCTAAAACAATGAAATATATACCCAGCAATTTGGTCGTTTACCATCCAAGGCCTCCAGTCATCAATGATGGAGTAATTGAGAGATCTTATCCAGGCTTGAGTTGCCATGAAAGGCACCACCATATCATGATCACCACTATTCACCATAAACCACACAAATTTTATAATCTTTTGAATCTTGTAGGTAAGAGTTGAAAATCCAGTTTACGGTTTAGTTTCACTTTTTCGGTTTTATAAAAACTGACACCAGATAAAAACCATTTGTAGTATGGTTTGGTTTCAGTTTGATTTAATTCAATTTTGGTTTAATTTTCTGTTTGGATTTGATTATTTGAAATTTTTTTTTAATATAAATATGATTTTAATAAAATTTCTATAATTTACGTAATACGAATGCATTATAAAAAAATACCCTGAATTCTGACGTCCATATTCATCCGAAAGTCGTCAAAAAACTTTCCAACCAACAAGAATCTGTCAGAATGCGAGTTTCGGAAATCCAAACTCGTTAGAAAGTCGTCTCGGAAATCCAAACTCGTCAGAAACTCATCGGAGAGTTTGTGATTAATTTGTCTGAAATTTTCTGACGATATTAAATAAATAAATTCGACGAATTTCCAACGACATTAGATAAATAAATTAATTAATAATCATTGTCGCCGGAAAACCAAAATAAATTCAAAGTAAACCAAATAACAAAAAATAGGGAAAAAAGCTTAAAAATACACGAACTCTACATAATTTGGACGTTTAATACACGAACTATTTTGGAACCCATAAAAATACACAGACTCATTTTGGCACCCGTTTTAATACTTGAACTTTCAAAAATCGTAATTTTAACACCGATTCCGTCATGGACGTTAAACCATCGAACGGATGTTACATAACTCCGTTTACAGAAAAAAAAAACGTGGGTTTTTCCCTGTTGAAAAGACTACTGTTACCCTTGGGTTATTTTCCCCCAAATTCAAACGAAACCCTAATCGATTTTCCCCCAAATCAAAGTAAAGAAGGAGCCCTAATCGATCGATTTTCCCCAAATCGTTTTCCCAAATCACGAGCCCTAATCGATTTTCCCTAAACCGATTTCCAAAATCGACATTGTCTCTCGAATTCTCACTCCACACGAAATGATATAGAAGAACTCGAAGAGCTGAAGACCCGAAACGGAATCGCGAGTCGGAGAGGATGAGGTATGGAATCGAAATTTTGATGTCGTGGTCTCTGAAGTTGTTGATTGTTTCGATTCTGTAGTTAAGTTAGATAGAATCAATATTTGGTTCGATTTGCTTGATTTGGTTTTGAATTTTAAGTACATTTTTTTTTCTTCGATAATGCAGTGACACTACTATCAAAGTGAATCTGTATTATGGAGGACTTATGTATGTGAAGGATTCTAAGTGGACATACAAGGGAGGATCTATGAAGAAAGACTTAGTTGTGGATCCAGATTATATGAATTGGAATATCTTCGATGAGTATTTTGAAAAGCATGGCTTAGGAGGAGGTGCTGTGGAACAAGTCTGGTACAAACGTCCACACACAGAAATGGAATCATGTAGGGCTATCTTCCATCTCAGTTCTGATGCAGAGATAATGGAAATGTGTGCTGAAGGTATGAAAGGAGGAGAAATTGATTTGTTCATTGAGCAAGTTGGACTTCTTCAAAGGGATGTGACAGAAGGTGATGAGGTTGAGACAGAAGCTGCTGAGGTTGAGACAGAAGCTGCGAGAGAGAATGTAGATGAACAAGAAGAAGAAATAGTGCAAGAAGGAGATGATGCAAGGTTTCAGAATTTTTTTGAAGAAATTCGTCTTATTGAGGATGCTCAAGTGATTGGTGAAGGTAATGAGGATGTTGCTGAACCTGTTATTGATGATGGGAATGAGACTTTGGTTGATGATGAGGCTGAAATGGAGAGACAATGTAGGGATTCTGATAGACCGGAACCTGTTGTAGATACAGATGATGAATGGCAAGATTTCAGTAGAAAGGAAACAGAGATATCAAGAACTGCATACAGTAATGAGAAAGAACCATACTTGTGGTTAATGCAGACTTTCAAGACTGGTGAAGAGTTTAAAGATCAGTTATTGAGGTATGTCTTAAAAACCAACTATGATATCAAGCAGTGTAGGTGGGAGAAGAATAAGTTGGCGGCAGTGTGTACAAATGAGAAATGTCCTTGGAAGATATATTGCTCAGTTGAGAAGCCAAAAAAGAAATGGATGGTGAAAACCTATGTGGATGCACATAACCATATGAAGAGTAGCAAAGCTCGGATGTTGAAACAGGGAGTTATTGGGAAGTTATACAAGGATGAAGCAAGGAGAAGGCCTGGTTTAAAGTGGACCGACATAAAAGATGAGATAATGATGAGATACAATCTCAATGTATCTAAGTGGATCTGTTCCAAGGCAAGAAGAATAGCTCTAGATTTTGTTATTGAAACTCAAAGGGAGCAGTTTGCAAAGCTGTGGGATTATGAGGCTGAACTCAGAAGGAGCAATAAGAATGTAACTACAGAGATCGTTACTCTTCCTCGTGCTGATGGTAAGGCTGTTTTCGATAGATTCTACATTTGCTTTGAAAATCTGAGAAACACTTGGAAAAGATGTTGTAGGCCTATTATTGGACTTGATGGGGCTTTCATGAAATGGGAGTTAAAAGGTGAGATCTTGGCTGCGGTTGGAAGGGACGCAGATAACAGAATTTTCCCCATAGCTTGGGCTATTGTGAGAGTGGAGGATAATGATTCATGGGCATGGTTTGTTGACAAGCTGAAGACTGATTTGGGGTTGGGCTTAGGAAATGGATTCACGGTTATTTCAGACAAACAGAAGGGTTTGATCAATGCTGTTGCTGATCTCCTCCCAAATGCAGAACATAGGCATTGTGCTCGACACATATTTGCGAATTGGAAGAAGGTTTACGGCCAATATGAGTATGAGGATTATTTTTGGGCAATTGCATATAGCTCATCTGTTGGTGATTATACATACAACATGGAGGCTCTGAAAATGTTTGATGAAGTTGCACATGAAGACCTAAAGAGAACAGAACCAAAGACTTGGTGTAGGGCTTGGTTCAGTCATCATGCAAGGTGTGAGGATGTTTGCAACAATTTGTCAGAGAGTTACAACAGAACAATCAAAGAAGCCCGTAAGTTACCACTTATTAACATGCTTGAGGAGATTAGGAGGCTAGCAATGAAACGTATATCTCGGAGGCGTGAGAAGACAGAGAAGTGTGCCACTAAGTTTCCACCTAACGTTATGGAGATCTTTGAGAAAAACCGTAGGGACAGCAAGTTTTGCTCAGTTATTACAAGCAGTGAAAACGTGTATGAGGTACTTGAGCATGATCAAAGCTACGAGGTGTGTCTGCCAAACATGCATTGTGCTTGTAACCAGTGGGATATCACAGGAATACCTTGTCGTCATGCAATTTATGTCATCACAGAACATAATCGTGATCCAGAAGAGTGAGTCTCATTTGTGTATAAGATTCTTAATGTTTGTACAATCTAACTCTATTTTCTAATCTGTTTCAGGTATGTGGATTCCTACTATCTGACATCCAAGTGGCAAGAAACTTACAAAGCTAATATCAAACCCGTAAATGGAGATAGGATGTGGGAGAAAACGGGAAAAGATCCTATTCAAATCCCGGAGAAAAGGAGAATGCCAGGGCGTCCCAGAAATTATGATAGGATAAAAGAGGCACATGAGTCATCAAAAAATCCTACAAAAGTGACAAGGGGAGGAAGGACCATGACTTGTAGCAACTGTAAGCAGGCTGGCCATAACGTAAGCACTTGTAAAAGAGCACATGTGGTTGAAACAGGCCCTAAAAGGAAAAGGGGAAGACCTCGGAAGAATCCGGTACGTCAATCTAACTTTATTGTCTTATGTCTTTTTGTATTGTTAAGAGCATATGGATGGTTTACATGTCTTTTTTGTATTGTACATGGTTGGTTTATTGGTTTTACAGACGGGGGTTGATCCATGGAGCATCGAAAATGCACCTACGAGGAGGAAAGCTCAAAGCCAATCAAATCCAGGTGCTTCATCTTCTACACAACCTTCTTCTGATCAACATCCTTCAACTGCTCCACCTGCATCAACTTCTCGAGGCCGTGGGCGTGGAAGAGGTCGAGGCCGTGGGAGTGGAAGCCGTGGTGGAGGCCGTGGGAGTGGTCAACCCGCTATTCCTAGAGGATATGGATGTTTTATTTCTCCATTTACAGGTCAAGTTTTTGACGTTTGGGGATCTAGGGCAGTTGATATCAGTGGTCCTCCACAACCACCTGCTCCTCAAGCACATCCTTCACAAACAACTCCTCAAAACCCTTAGATGTATCTCTATCTATATTTTGTGTATGTTAGGATGATATATATTTTGTGTATGTTAGGATGATATCTATTTTGTGTTTTTGGGAAGTTGTATGAAGTTTTATGGCTTTTGTCAACAAAAACTTGTATGATGTTTTATGGCTTATGTGTTGCTTCTATTTTGTCAAGAAATTTTTTGTCAAATACATCCCATACATTAACCATTACACAAAACACTAACCATTACAAGAAGACACTAACCAAACACACACATTTGTGTCTTAAAACACACCATTACAATACAAGAAGAGTTCCTTTTAAGGATCACAAACCAAACTAATAAAAAACTTTCTAAATCCGAGAAGAACATGCTTGAAAACACAAACAAAACTAACAAACAAAGTTCTCCTTAACCCAACCATCAAACACAATACTAATTCTTCACCATTTTAAGGATCATGGCCGTGACCACAATGAATCCTCCCCACGAGAGAACAATGAATTGGCGGAGCAATTTTTCCCTGTCTTTCGATGCCATAGCTTCGTATTCAAGCTTCTTCTTCTCTTCTTCGTGTTTCTTCCATGAATCCAACTTCACCACGGCTGAATCAATTGCTGATTCACTGCTCTCAACTCCTTTATTCCTTCTTTGCTGATTCATTGCTCTCAGCTCCTTAATTTCTTCTTTTAGACGACGGATCTGATCTCGGGATTCCAATAAGCTCACCTTCTGCCACCCATTTTGCTTTTCTTTATCTGCCCAATTGAAGAACCCATGAACATCACACTTGAAAAACCTTCTTCCCGGATTATCATCAGTCCACGATTTTGAAAGAACAGTAGCTCTACTGCAGTGACAGAAAGGACCATCGATGAAGCTCTGGGTGAATGAGTTGGCATCTGACCCTGAATTTTGGCTCCGATCCATCTTCAATTTTCCTGTGTCGCGAGAGAGAGTTGTGTCGAGAGAGAGAGAGAGAAACAAAATATAAATTGATTTAGGGTTTATCGATTTGGGGATACATGTATTTGGGGGAAAATAACCCAAGGGTAACAGTAGTCTTTTCAACAGGGAAAAACCCACGTTTTTTTTCTGTAAACGGAGTTATGTAACATCCGTTCGATGGTTTAACGTCCATGACGGAATTGGTGTTAAAATTACGATTTTTGAAAGTTCAAGTATTAAAACGGGTGCCAAAATGAGTCTGTGTATTTTTATGGGTTTCAAAATAGTTCGTGTATTAAACGTCCAAATTATGTAGAGTTAGTGTATTTTTAAGCTTTTTTCCCCAAAAAATATATATAGACTTGTACTGTTCGTTCAATTTGGTTTGCATGATTACATTGAAATCTATTTTGGTTTTCATTTATCTTCATGAAAATAATAAAACCAATCGTTTTGTAAACAAATTTTGGTTGTGTTTCGGTTTTTTTCAGTTCAGTTCGGTTCTATCAGTTCCTTATAAACATAGATTTAAGGGGTGGACATTTTGGTTTAATTTCGGGTTCGGTTCGGTTGATTCGAGTTGAATAAAATTTTAGCCGAATTCAACCGAAATAATCTTGGTTCAGTTTGGTTTAGTTCGGTTCGGTTGTAATTTAATTTGGTTTTAGTTCGGTTTTTAAAAAATCAACTTATAAAAAACAAAAATCGTAACGAAACGTAAATAAAACGAAGCCATAAAAAAAAGTAAAAAAAACATTCCCTAAAAGTCTAAAACCAAACTGAAATTATCCCACTTAATCAAAATAAAAAAATGTAAAAATTCATGGTTTCGTCTCTCTCATGTCACTAAAATGAAAAAATGAATGTGCAACAAGTCAATAATTTATATATAAGTTAATTATACAAACCAATGTTTATTCATCTCTTATATGAGCTATTATAGGCTTATAGCATTAATATAAAACTATTATAAAAAAATATTTATCTTAGCAAAACTAAGCTTTTATGTTTAACGAGACGTGTGAAGATCATTCTCATTCTGAGATAGAGAGCTGAAACTCTAAGAAATTCAAATAAAAAAAATTAGATAAACATGAGTTTAGGACCTTTAGCCTAAAGGTTTTAGGTGAAGAACCAAATATCCACCATATGTGTTTATAATTTTAATATTATTAATTAACAAAAACATATTGGTTTATCGGTTTGGTTCTGTTTTAAACTGAATCAAACCGAACTGTTCGGGTTGAGAAAAACTTCAACCGATTGGATTATATATAGAATATAGTTTGGTTTGAATCGGTTTAAGTTCGGTTGGATTCGGTTTTTTTTCCCACCCTAGATTTAATTATTACCTGAAGATTAGAGATCGGAAGCCGTTAATGCTGTTATTCTTATGGTATGGTACGGTGCTTTTAATGTCGTAATTGTACGGAATATCATCATAATTACATCGCCTCCATTCACCTATACTCCCCTGTAATCATAGATCATATCCTTTAGATTTAAACGTTATATTTATTTCATCACATATTAATCTATCAATGGTCTTAAAATAAACGAGATATTCCACATGATGTCACTTTCAAAGGGCTAAAAATAGTTGTCACATTTTTAATGTGAAAATACGATTTTATTCCTATTATTACTGCATCGTGTACCGTATACGTCGTACTGCACATGAGTAAAATTGGGTTGAACAGTAAAATAATTTCTATATTTTAATAAATTTTTTTAAAAAGTGCTAATTTATTAATGAAAGTTGAAATAAATGTGCAAAAGCCCCAAATAAACTTGGTACATACCTTATCGACTTGAAGAACTTTGCGAACTCTCTCGTCGTTGGTCCACTTGCTAAGGAGAAAGTACTTATATAGCTACAAAAGAAACCTTGTAAATATATATCTTCGAATTGTCGTAAAAATGACAGTTTTTGTGTGAAGTAATTTATCAAAAACAAGCCTATGTCCACACATAACTTTACTTATGGATTCATCAATTTTTATTAGATTCTTTGTTTTGTAACTAAAAAGATTGTCAAACCTTTGGTACTTTGATCATAACTTGATTACACAATTTGTTAGAAATAAAACTTCATCATACTAGTTGTGTAAATTTGTCTCTAAAAGTATTATTTCTAATTTTTCATATTTTTCTATATAGTTTAACTGTCAATGGGTAAGGATGGACATCAAAGGAATATATATATATACATAGATCATTGTTACTCTGTTCTAAACAGATATTTGTTTTAGTATTTGATCTTCTATCTGTAAACTTTTGATTAACCAATTTTTTTGGATAAGTGAAAGCGGAAACTTATAAAATCAAACCAAGTGGCTCTTAAACTTATAAAATGTATTACTTACAAAGCAATCAGGAGATGTCATATCGCAATCTGGTAGTAATATATGGTATGTATTTAGTTTGTCAGTACACTGTAAATCAACCAAAAAAATCAGAATTAGTGATGAACATTACCAGATAGAATACTGAACATCAATTACATACCAAAATGTGTACCTTTTTGTAAATTTCAGTGAGTTTTAAGCATTCTGTGTTACGTGAATCCACATTTTCATAATTTCCTTTGCAGATTCTTTTCAGCGACTGTAAAAAACAAAAAAAAAAGTTAGATCATGTTCGTAAAGGATAAAAATATAAAACTCTTTGATGAAAAAATAACGAATTATGCAATGCCATATATACACCATACCTCATAGAGTTCATCCGAGATTAGTGCCATTCCATTAGCATATGGAATACGAAAGTTGTCTTCAAATTCAATTTCTGTAATCGGATTTCCGAGCAAATATCCCTATTTTTGGTAAGAAAATATATATTTATTTTAAACCAAAAAAAAAAATATATATATATATATATATATATATTTATCAATATTTAGTTTTCGAAAAAATTATAAATAGTAAATTAATAATACATTTTTCACTAACAAAAAAAATGGAAAACGTATCTATACTATTAAAAGCAATCAATAACCTGTAGATTTATTAGAGGTTTGCAACATAAATAATTTCCTGCATCATATTGTTAAAATGTGAGAGAAAATCGATAAAACGATGTTAAAATAAAAGTGTATTGGTTGATATGATTAAAAATAAAAATAAACCTTTTGAGATTTCTTGTACGAGGGGCGGAACAATCTTACCGGAATAAGAATCTCCGGTAACGTAAAAAGGATTGGAGAAAAATTGTGGATGCTTGCTTAGCCACTACAAAAAAAAAAAATAAAAAAATTACACTCTATTTGATGTTGGTGCTAGCGAAATACAAATAAAGAATAAGTATTATTATATGTGTTGAAAAAGTTATAAGCTATCATTATTGAATAAGTTGTAAAATATCTATTAAGTTTGTCTAATTATTACCTTTTGAAGAAACTCATGAATCATATTAACTTCACCTGTATCACTAACTTTATTAACAAGTGGAGTTCTTGAGTAGGAGAAGCCAGCTCCAACAGGCTGATCCAAGAATATTATATTCGCCATCTGAGAAATGATCCAAGATTTTTTAAAAATTGGATATGTGATTAACATATGAACATAGTTTCTGCTACGTAGTACGTACCTTTGTCCATGAATATGCAGTAGAGACCAAAGAAGGGATACTTCCATTGTAAACCTCGAACTTCAAAGCCAAAGGCCCTAAATTTCTTTTTCACACCTCAAATAAGTCATTGAAAGTAATGCTTTAATTTGCAAAAAAATTAAGAAAAGAAAGAAATGTTATAGATTTACCGTTCTCAAAAAGAAGGGCAAAAAGAGAAGAGCATCCAGGTCCTCCAGTTAACCAAAGAAGAAGAGGGTCTTCTTTTGGATTATTCTCAGATTTGATGAAATAGTAGAATAATTGCACTTCTTCTTCCTCACCAATACCAATGTATCTTTCATCCAGAAGAATGACTAATTATATATTAACTCCAAACTCACAATATATACTAATAATGTAAAGAAGAAGAGACATTTTACAAACCCGGTTTCAAGTTCGAAAGGAAGAGGGCCTTCAAAACCAGGAAGAAACTTGACGATAGAGCCAGAATCAACATGATGTCTCAAGACAAGTAGAAGCAGAATCAGCAACTTTAGTGCCAAACTCATTCTCCTTTTAGTTCCTAGCGATTGATGCCTTTTGGTGAAAAAGAAAATAAAGGATTTTCGTAATTAGCAAATATTAAATAGGGGTTAAGGCCATCTCCAACCATGCACCAAAACACCAAATTCGGTGTTGATTCTTCTCCAATGATACACCAAATCTTGCACCAAAATTTTTTTTTGGTGTTTTGTGAATAGTGTTGCACCAAACATTAAAATATATTTTTTATTTACTAATATAATTTAATTGTTATTAACTAGTTAATTAAATTTTATAGTTTGACCATTTGGGTACCGTTCGGATTCTGATTCAGATCAGTTTTCGGATTTTGATATTTCAGTACTAGAGATGTAGGATCCATTCTGATATTTGGAATAAGAGAGCTTTACATGATATAATGACACCATGTATCATAATGCATAATATGATCATAGAGGATGAACGTGATGTTGATGCAACAATTAAAGAACGAATTGAAGTCCCATCTGCAGAAATTGAGATGGTAAATAATGAAGATGCCCGATTTCAAGAATTCTTAACTCGGCACAGAAAAATCAAAGACCGGGAAGCTCATATTGAACTTCGAAATGCATTAATTAAACATTTGTGGTCGGAATATGTCAATTCTGAGAATTAATACAATATAATTTATTTTTCGGTATTTTTATTTTATCGATTGTAATGTTATATCGAATTTGAAGTTCATTTATTTTATAAATAATTAGTATTTATCATAATTATTAAAAAATAAAGAGAATTTTAAATTTAATAATATAATAATACAAGTTATTTTTTTGGTGTGAGATTTGGTGTTGTGGTTGGAGATAAAATAAAACATTATTCATTTTTACACCAAATTTGACACTATTGTTGAAGATGGCCTAAGGAACCATAATAAATTTCTTGGTGCACGTTCACAAATCACGTTTTTAGTGCTGCATCTGTCTCTCTCTCTCCCTGTGTCTCTGTCTATGTCATTTAAACTTACCACAATAATTCAATCTGACCGACACCATGAATAATGTAGGGACGATATGCTTTCTCTATTGCTTTAGTTCTTGCTACTCACCACATCCACATGTTTTAAATATCTCTCTAACCAAAATGACCAAAATGTTCTCCTCATGATCTAGAAATTACCATTTACCACCTAGTCGAACATGCACAACCAACAAAGACATCCGATTATAAATCCATAAGAAAATTTTATTAGAATATCTGCCATATCATCTTTATTATAATATTATTTAAGAAGATATTTTTAAAAATAAACTTTGTTTTGTAAGTTATTACATGAAATTACATTACAAATAACAAATAATAATTGAAACAGGAAAGGATATAATAGTCTTTTAAAATTATTGATTAAAATACGGAAAATATATATTTTGCATTAAAGAGGTTATTTAATATTTAATTTATTAATTATTTTTAATACTATATATTTTAAAATAATAATCAATTCATATATATTAAAAAAAAACTTTTCAAAATATTGCTATATTTTCACTATAATTTATTATATTCTATTTGAATATATATCAAAACAAAAATCTTGCTATATTTTCACTATAATTTATTTCACACAGTTCGCAGTGACAACGGCACCGAATTCACCTGCATGAAATCTTACTTTGCTGCTCACGGTATTCTCCATCAAACCTCTTATGTTGAGACACCACAACAAAACGGTTGAGCCGAACGTAAACATCGATCGACATCTTTTAAACATGGCGAGGGCTCTTCTCTTTCAAAGCAACTTACCTACAAAATTTTGGGGTGAAAGTATTCGTACCGCTGCGTACCTCATAGATCGCACGTCAACTCATCTTCTCGATGGCAAATCTCTTTGCAGGCTCCTCTACAGTGTACCTCCGCATTACTCTAGTCTTCGCATATTTGGGAGCCTTTGTTATTCCAAACGTCAAGTCGCAAGAACGGACAAGTTTGATGCACGCAGCAAGCGTTGCGTTTCTCTCGGATATCCTCAAGGTCAAAAGGGTTGGAAGGTTCTTGATCTTGACACTGGCTCTATTTTCGTCTCTCGAGATGTTATTTTTCAAGAGACTTCTTTCCCTTATGGATCTACTGTGTCAGACAACGTCTTGCTCGATGACGTCTCTACTCCATCTCCACCAGAACCTCCAATTATCGAGGATCTTCGCGTACGTTTTGAGGAATCATCAAATTCGTCTCCTCTCGCGGTTGACATTACTCCTCTGGAACCATCAGTCTCGCCTCCTCTCGTGCTTGATCAACCTCCTACGGATCCATCAAATGATGCACTCTCCACTTCTATTGCTCAAAATTCATCTCTAGTCGCTCCTATGGTTGAAGAATTGGGTCGTGGCATGAGAGAAAAGAAACGATCTACACGTCTTCAGCCGTACATCACATACTCGGCTAATTGCGAAATAAACCCCGTTCTCGACACCAACTCCGATTCGGCCTCTTCTGGTACGTGTTCTTATCCTAACGCTAACTTTGTCAATTGTGGACGTTTTTCTAGTGATGATACAGCTTTCTTAGCCGCTATTACGATCAACATGGAACATGTTTATTTTAAAGATGATGTTACATTTGAAGTATGGCGAAAGGCAATGGGGTTTGAAATTGTCGCTCTTGAGGAGAACGAAACATGGTCCTTAGCTAAGGTCCCTCTAGGCAAGAAGGCTCGTGCATCCAAATGTGTTTTTCGCATCAAATACAACGCGGATGGATCTATTTAAAGATATAAAGCATGGTTGGTTATTATGGAAAATTTTCAAGAAGAAGGAATAGACTATGATGAAACTTTTGCACATGTGGTTAAAATGAATACTATTCGAATTTTACTTGGAGTCGCATCAGCTAAGAACTGGAAGATTCACCAAATGGATGTACACAATGCATTCCTCCATGGTGATTTAGACGAAGAAATATACATGAAGCCACCACCGGGTTTTCATCCGTCTAATCCATCGCTTGTTTGCAAACTTCACAAGTCATTATACAGTCTCAAACAAGCGCCATGTTGCTGGTTTTCGAAGCTCTCCAAAGCATTACTCGATTATGGTTCCATTCAATGTCGTAAATACTATTCACTCTTTACTCGTGTATGTGGCTCCACCGTCCTACATATCCTTGTCTATGTCGATGATTTGGTTATTCTTGGTAATGATTCCGCTCTGATCTCTCAATTCAAGGAGTATCTTCACACATGCTTCCGGATGAAGGATTTGAGGCCTTGAAATATTTTGTGGGACTTGAAGTAGCTTGTGGTCCTGATGGTATTTATCTCTCCCAGCGGAAATATTGTCTCGACATAATCTCAGAATGTGTTTTTACAGGTTCGCCTCCCGTCGATACACCAATTGAGAAAATTCACCGTCTTGCCTCCGATAGTGGTCTGTTCTATGCGAATGTTTCCAAATATCAAAGACTCATTGGTCAATTGGTCTATCTAGCGCTTACACGTCCCGAACTCAGCTATTGTGTTCATATTCTCGCTCAGTTCATGCAAGCTCCAAGACAAGCACATTGGGACGCAGCTATACGCATTGTTCAATACCTTAAGGGATGTCTGGGACATGGAATTTTGCTTTCCTCCAGTTGTGATCTTCATGTTATCGCTTATTGTGACTCTGACTGGGCATCTTGTCTTCTGACTCGTCGTTCTCTCAGTAGCTACGTTAGGCTTATTGGTAATTCACCAGTTCGTTCCTTCGCAGAAGCAGAATATCGATCAATGGCATGGCTACTCAGGAACTCTTGTGGATCAAGGAACTACTTCATTCTATTGGGATTAATCATACGGATCCGATGAAGCTCTTTTGCGACAGCAAGTCAGCTCTTCATATCGCAGGAAATCCGGTCTTTCAACGAACGTACCAAACATATTGAAAATAACTGCCATTTTATACGAGATGAGATTATTGCGGGAACTATAGCCACTGCACATGTTGGTACAATGGAGCAACTTGTTGATCTTCTCACCAAAGCATTGGGACGACAACAATTTACATACTTACTTCGCAAGTTAGGCATTTGTGATCTCCACGCTCCAACTTGAGAGGGGGTATTAGAATATCTTCCATATCATATTAGGATATTTTCCAACTCTCTTGTTCCTTAGAATATGTGACATAAACTCTTGTAATATAAATACATCTCTTGTGATTAATAAAGATTCAAGGTTGAATATTTAAAAGTTCTACTTGATTTAAATGTTTTAATATAAGATCTAGGGGTGGGCGTTCGGATCCTCGGATTGGATTCGGGTCGGGTATTTCGGGTTTAGGGATTTATATTAGGTACCGATCATATATTTTAAAAAAATGGATCGGGTTCGGTTCGGGTTCGGATCTGATCGGGTATTTTTTTAAGATCCTAAAATTTTCGGATATGTTCGGATCCGGATCTGAAAGTATCCAAAAGTATCCACAATACCCGAAAAAACCCGAACAACCCAAAATACGAGACAAAACACAAAAACATGAATATTCATTTCAATAAAACCAATATACTTTTAAACCAAAAGTATCCAAAATACCCGAAAAATCCAGAAAAAAACAAAATAGGTGTATTCGATATACCCATAATATCGAAAATATACCTAAAATACCCGAAATACCCAAAAAATAATTAATATATTTTGGTTTATAGTTGTAATTTTGGGTATTTGGCTTATATCAAGTCTAAATATAATTAATATATTTAGATATATAATTACACTTCGGGTATTTCGGGTACCCATTCGGTTCTCGGTTCGGGTTCGGTTCTTTGGGTATAAGAATTTAAGATCCGATCGAGTATTTTAAAAATTCGGATTGGGTTCGATTCGGATATTTTCGGTTCGGTATCGGTTTGGATTTTCGGATCCGGATTTTTTGCCCCGGCCTAATAAGATCTTTGTTCCTATCCTGAAAAATAAATTGTGGATCCTCAAACAAATCTATTTTGTCAACAAAAATTCGATTTACATATTAGACCACTATAATAAAATTGTCGAGCGTAAGGCAATGAATCCTCTATTCCTCTTGCTCGATCTCAAAACCAGCTCAGACACTCAATTGCTTACACTTACACTATCACGAATCGAGATTTACAACCTGATCAGTTTCATGTACAACAATAGCGACACGCAAAAAGATGATTACAATGAAGAAGTGAAGAACAGAGTAATGAAAACGTACTCTCTTTTTTTAACATTGATATAAATTATGAGAAAAATGAAAACGTACTCAAAAGCTCTGTTTTTGTAACGGGCTCCAATGACTTCAGCTCTTTTTGGGCTTAATTCAGCGAAAGCCCAATATGCTCTCTTCTCTACTTATTATCTTGTCGAAGCCCAAAACCTTGTAAACCCAATTGAATAAACCGGGATTGTGCCGGGTTTAATTTAACCAAGGACCAATGTAGGTTTATCTTACAGTTGGTTTTTTTGTGCCAACTTTCTTATATATATAACATTAAATAAATATGAAGTCATGGTGCTCAACCATCTTAACTCTTTTAGTACAAAATGAAATAAGAGAAATTATGATGAATAACCAAAAAAAAATATATTACTTTTTTTCTATTTCCGAAAACAAACATTTCTTATGGTATTTCTCATTAATAAATTATATCTATTTTTACATCTACATCACCACATAAATCTACAACTTTTACCACATAATTTTTACAACAAATTACATTAAATTATAACATTTACAGCAATTTAAGTTTAGTACTAGAAATTATTACCAATTGGAGTCAAGCTTGAACTTACAAAATCATAGTATCTTGACAGTATACAACCATAAACATTTGCAATTGCAAAGAATTAATGTATTATACGCAATAAACTGAAAAAGTAAAGTTGCACAATGCTTATTTTTGTAAACAATGCTCACTAACAGATATGCATATGGGATATGTTACTTTCCTTCTTCGTATATATATTTAACATCATCAAGCTTTCATTAATAGGAAACAAATGTGATTCCCATGGAGGATTTGTACAATCGAGTTTGGAACATAAAAATCTATATATATAAAGAAACCTTTGCTCTCTTCTCATGCTGCCACCTCATCATCCTAAAAATTTAATACACATACTAAATACATATATTAATTATAAATTTGGTTCTAACATTATGAAAAGAATTTGAAAAGGCATTATTCATATTCTAAATTAAACCAGAAAATGATAAAGTTATATGAATATAGTTCTTTGAAATAATAACAGATTTAATAAATTTGGTTATCATAATATATTTCAACTTTTATAAATATTTAATTAGGTTAAGTTGTATCGCAAATATTATAAAAAAACTAAAATATCAAACAAGTCCTAACAATTAAACAAATAAGTTAAATATGTAACTAAATTCATAAAGCAAAGTATAAGTTGGCAAGTTTTACATCTAATAAAGAGACAAATAAATAAATTTAAGGTATACTTAACATAATAATTGCAATTATACATAACTATGAAAAAAAGAATAAGAGCAAAAAAAATTAAGAAACATATTAAAAGTATTTACACAAAAATATAAATTACGTTTAAAAATTTAGATCGTTGTGTTTTGTGATATTATTTTTAAAAAAAAAAAAATAAATGTAACTACAACAGGATAAGAAAATAAAAGCTTTGTATATGCAAAATATATATAATGTGATGTAAATATATTTCAATTCTCATAATAATTACCATCCATTAATACAATAGTTTTCACTATAATTTGAAAAGACATTTACTTAATAGAAGATAATAGATTATATTGAATTAATCTAAAGAAATTTCAATTTAATATTTTACTTTTATCAGTTTATTTATATAGTTTAGAAAAACTATAGAATTTAGTGTTTATAAATTATGGATTAGATTTATTCTAAATAAAATCAAAGAAATGTTGTCACTTCAAACAATCAGTTATATATGGAAATATTTTTCAACAAAAATAAAAGAAAAATAGATTTAGGAATCACAAACATATTGCACACATAAATAGGGTTAAAATCATACATGAAACACTCCAAAAATAATAACTTCACATGAAATAAAATTAAAAAAAATTATTATGCAACTTTAAAATGTAAATATCTTCCCTTTAAAATATAAATATCTTCCTTTTAAAAAACTCAACTAATTGCATAAAATTGACCAACAAAGAAAACAAAGAGGTAAAAATGTGTACCATCCAATAAATAAAAAACTAAAACAAATACACAGATCTTAAGCTGATAGAGATAATTAAATTAACTACGAGACCAAATAAAATAAAATACAATTAGATTAAAAAAATTGTTTACCACGTCCGCACAGATCATATCTTTTGTGATTGAAATTGAAAGTGAAATCTCATCGGCGATGGGAGAAGATATCAGAGAAGACGAGGGTTTTAGAACAGTGGGTAATATTTTTTTACAGGATAATCCTATTCACAATAACTCTCTCTCTCTCTCTCTAAATGTTTGAATCGACGCTCGACCCCATATTTCTTATATTTTTTCAAATTGGCTCATATTATCTCAAATGTTCCCATTAACCTATACATCTACGATGATTTTGATAGTAAATTAGTGATAGAAATTAAATCGTTTTTCAAATAAAATTAGATTCATTTTGTAATCACCAACACTGAATCATCGAAGATGAATAATAGTAAATTCTCAACATTTTATTAGTATTCGGTTTTAGGTAAAAATAGATAAAAAAATACTGTGATTTATTTCGAAGTATTTTTTCTTCAAAAGTTCGGAGAATTCTAAATTCACAAAACCAACTTTCATTTTATTAGTATTCGAAGTAACTTTCGGACTATACAAAACTAACCATATTTCGAAGTATTTATATTATTAATATTGAGTTGGGTTAAAAAATATACAATTCCCTAAACTTTAAAATAACAAAAACTTAACTTTTAAAAACTAACTAATTGAATAAATAGTCAACAAAAAAATAATAATTCAAATTGTAGATCACTCACTAAACAAATACATAAATAAACATAAAATTAAGAAAGGAAAAAAAAACTTAAGAATAAACAATCCACATTTCTTAAACTAATAGAGACAAATCCATTAAAAACCATACTAATAAAACTAAAATAATATTATACCAAAAAAATTTAAAACTAAATTGTGTTCACGTCCGCGCGTAGCGCGGATCACACACTAGTACGACATAAAATTAACATTTTAAATGGTTTTCTTAACGAGTGTATTTGCTACTTGATTTTTTTGCCGAGATATCCATTGGATTTTTGCATTTACAAATTTCTAGATCCAATATCTGATTTTCCTAATCCAATTATGGTATTTTTTTGTTTCATCTGAATATATTAATTAAACAACCGAGTTTACAAAGTCAGAATATAAAACATCAATAAGAATATTTGGAACATAATAGTGAAAAATATAAAACTGATTTATGGTATGTTATGTTATGAGTTTCTCTCTTGGTTAGCTTCATCATTGTTTGATTATCCCCTTACAAAAATAATCCATCGATAACCTCTGCTCTATGAATATTGTAATGTCATTAAAAGAGTTTGTAACTCTGCTAACCAAACTAGTGATAGTTTGGTGGTAGGCGTGGACTTGAGAATCTACGAACAGTGGTCCCCGAGTTCGATTAATCGATTTTCGTCGGGAACTAAGTTCCTGCTAGTTTGGCCAGACAGGATATGGACATTTGCTTTCAGTCTATTTGTAAATCCGGTGTACGTTTAACCCATCGATATATAGTACACCCTCAGAGATTAGTCTGGTTCCCTCCATAGGCTTGGGATTACCCTAAAAAAAAAAAAAAAAAAAAAAAACCTCTGCTTCCAATGCCTAGTGACAAACATTACCAATAATTTGACCCGCTTCAATGGACATACCTTGTGAATCACGTACTATTCCAACCATCTTTGATGGTGTACCAAATATATATTTTTTTGTTTTTAAAAAGAAGAAAAAAAAATCTTATTTATATGTAACCGTTAAATAACGTCCCCTCTCTCCTCTCTCTCTCTCTCCCCACTATTTTTTTGGCGGCACCAGAAGCGGGAGATACACACACTTTCTCTCCGGATTTTTCTCCTCTTACCTCTTTTTGTTAATCGCTAGATTTCATCACTCAAGACAAAGATTTAGGCTGCAACTGGTTGTCAACGAAATGAATAAGTTGAATAAGTTGAATCATGATGAGTGGAATAAAAATGAGCGAAATAATACTATTGAGTTGAATAAGTTGAATGAAATGAATAAGTTGCAGAGAAATAATAGTTAACATAAATGGTAACTATTTAGAGGAATACAGAGGAATATAAATTTTAATATTAAAAATATATTTAACAATATCCTAAAAGATATATATTTTAATAATTTTCATTGCAAAGTTATATAAGAGTTTGGCCACTTAAAATCAAACGCATGAAACTAAAAATCAAACGCATGCAATGTTAGGTTGATTTTGGGTGCAATTATTCTATGCGATCCACTCAAATTTAAAAGCACACACATATAATTTAACAAAAAGAAATAACTACAAATCCAAATTTTGAAAATAAAATCTTTAGATAAAAAAAATTGAGCTGATTTTGTATAACTAAATATCTATTAATTTATTTTAAAAAATTAAAAATATTGATTGTTTTGTTTATTTCCAAGATTTTCTGAACAATATATTTTTCCTAGCTCAAGTAATATTTATTTTAATTAAAAAAATATTTTTTTTAAAAAAGTTATTCCTCCATTGTTATTCACCTATTTTGAGGGGTAACAAATTTCAACGTAATCAACCATTTTTCAACTGGTTCTTAGAAGAATGCAAATCTTTAGAGGAATGCAAATTTGGCTCAAATGGTAAGTTCTTAGAGGAAAACAGTGGAATCAATGATTAAACTCATTTTTATTCCTCTATTATGTCAACCAGTTGCACCTTAGCTTCCAAAATTCACTGACAAACAAATAAAATCAAAATTTACTTTCCCTTTGAATATCTCAATCATTTTCCTTAGTTGTGCATGTACGAATCACCGGAGAAATCTACTTCCTTCGCCGGTCAAATGGGTGAACAAAGCTCCAATCTTTTCAATCTCCTCCTCTGTCATGAATCCGATTCTTGTCTAAACGATCTGTTGTGTTTGGTCGAGATTGGAGACGAAGAAGAAGAGTATGTGTCTGAGCTTGCTCAGAAAGAACGTCTGGAAGTGAAAACGACGTCTCCTCGGCTCTCTGTTTTTCGTAAACCTGCAATTGATTGGATTCTCACTGTCTGTGTTCACAACAATTCGATTCCTCATAAAAACCCTAAATTCTAAAAAATTGATTTTTTTTTTTTTACTGATGAACCTCTGTTTCTCCGATTTCAGACCGGAGAGACATTCGGGTTCTGTAATCAAACGTTGTTTATGGCAGTTTCATACTTCGATTTATTTATTGCTCGGGGATTCATCGATGTGCGGTGATTTCCGATTCCAGTTTGTTTTCCCCAAATCCTGATCTTGAAAATTGAAAAACTTGAAACTTTTCTCTTCAGGAATCTGAATTTTGGGCGATTCGATTGTGTTCGATAGCGTGTTTATCAGTAGCAGCGAAAATGGAGGAAACTGTGATTCCAGGATTATCTCAATTTCCACAAGAAGGTTTCGTTTTCAGATCAATTGTGATTCGGAAAATGGAACTTATGATTCTCGCGACGTTGAATTGGAAGACGAACTTAGTCACTCCTTATAATTACTTGCATTACTTTGTTGCTAAATTCTCACAGAATCATCATCAATCCAATATCGCTTCAAGATCATATGAATGTCTTCTCGATATAGTAAAGGGTAAGAAGTAGTAAATTCTCAAAGTTCTCATCAGATTTCAAATATTTATTAGTTCTTACTGATGATTTTTTTTGTTTTGGGGTGATAGAGATAAGTTTTATGGATCATCTTCAGTTTGTGATAGCTGCTGCTGCAGTATTATCTGCATTGGATTGTAAAATGACGAAAGAAGAAATTGAGATCAAGCTTGATTCAATCACTTGGTGGATTTCAACAGAGAATGTGTGTGTTTTTTTTGTATATTCATTTGATTTAATCTGAGTGAGCTCATATTTAGAATCATGAGTTTGTTTTTGTTCTTTTTTTTTCCTGCAGAAGAGTGTGTTTTCGTGTTATCGGAAAATAAAGGAGTCGAGACAGAGGACTCCGGAATCTGCGGTTACTTCGGGAACTCAACCGGCGGTTTTGCCGGATTCTTGTATTGGTTTGAAATGTGGGACTAAAAGACGGCTCTTGTTTGATGATTCTGATCAAACTTCTTCTTCTTTACAGGAGAAAAGACTTTTTGGCTGATTGATTTCATATAGTAATGAATAGTTTCATTTTAAGTTTACAGGTTCGAATTCATCTAAGTGTCTTTAATCAGCTCCGACATAGAATTGAAGGGGGAGAATTGTGATACCAACAAAAGAGAACCAAGAGATCTTAGGATCAAAATATAGTTTGGTCCACTTTCTGTTTTGTTTTTTAATAAGATTGGATTCATTTCAAGAACAACAAAATTACAAAAATTGGATGAGCAGATTAATTGTCATATTAGCCTATTAAATCAACGATGGAACCAAACTTAAAAAAGAGGGAAAAATTGCAAGAAAGGCAAAAGCTTTGCCCTGTATCAATAGGAACTTGTATTCTATAAGAGCAATGGGTTTTATCAGCATTGTGTCTTCTTCGATCACACTACTATTGTCTTCAAGCCAGCAGCGATCGGCATGCCCAAGAAGCCAACGAAGATGCTGAAGAACCATTGGGTTAATGTGAGAGGTGTGGTGCTTGCAAATGTGCCCAAGAACTCAATGATTATGATCTGAAAGAAAACCGTTGCACCGATAACAACCACAAATACATAGTTGTCGAGTATGCCTTTGAATACATCGATTTCTTCCATCTCCCGTGAGCTTATTTCATTGAAGACCTGAGCATTAAGAACAAATCCAAGTAGTCATATATATACTAGTCCACAATATGCTGCAAGTGTAGTGTATAGTTATGATTTTTTTACCTGACAGAAGACGAAACAGTTGAAGATAAGTGTGTTCAATACTAGAGTAGAATCAGAACCAACAAGACCAAACATGGACTTCCCTTTGGCTTGTAGAATCCAAATGATAATGAATTGATACACAGCTTGTCCTAAAATGTTTCTCCACATCGCGTTTGTAATGAAATTCCCTCTCCTTCCAACAGGCATTCGTTTCATCAGCTCGTTGTTCGGTGGCTCTGTAGCAAGAGCAAGAGCTCCAAGTGTGTCCATTATCATGTTGACCCAAAGCAGTTGAACAGCAGTTAGAGGAGCACTTCCTGCAAATGATGCATAAACAGTGTAAAGATGGAAACATTAATAGAACTGAATCAGCCAATTCCTTTTTAACTCACCAGTCAAGCAAGCTGAAGAGAAGTTAACAATGAGTGCAACAACATTGACTGTTAGCTGGAACTGCACAAATTTCTGAATGTTAATGTAAACCGAACGTCCCCATTTCGCCACTGTCACGATTGTGCTGAAATTATCGTCGAGAATGATGACATCCGCACTCTCTTTAGCCACCTAAAGTTATATTGCAAAAAGAGTTTTAAAAAAGGTTGCATTAAATTATTAGATGTTTTCGACATATCATACTCACTTCAGTTCCTGCAATGCCCATTGCTAATCCTATGTCGGCCTCATGAAGAGCTGGTGCATCATTTGTCCCGTCACCAGTCACAGCCACAACTTCATCAAAAGTGGTCCTTAATTGCTTTACTAGTGTATGCTTGTCCATGGGAGAAGAACGAGCCATTACCTATTAAGAAAAATCCCAAAAAGGAAATTTTGGTTTAAGACTTAATTAGATGGAGAAGGCAAGTATTCCAAATTAAGAAACGATTACCTGAATCTTGGGAATGAGCTCATGTAACTCTTCCTGATTCTTCTCTCTGAACACAGGACCTTCAATGGCTATACCATCATTAGTGAGAATTCCACATTCTCTAGCAATAGCTTTTGCGGTGTTAATGTTATCTCCTGTAACCATTCTCACCATAATACCAGCACGGCGACAAAGCTCCACGGACTCTCTAACTCCAGGACGAACAGGATCTTTAATACCAACAATCCCTATGCAAGTAAACCCTGAAGCCGGAATGCCTTCATCCGCCGAAAACCCGTTTTCAATATTCATATAAGCAAGACAAAGAGTGCGAAGCGCTTCATTTGCAAACTCATTGATTGTAACATTCAAGTACTTGATGGATTCTTCATCAAGCGGAACAACCTCACCATTCGAGTTGATAACTTTATCGCAAGCAGCTAAAACTATTTCAGAAGCTCCTTTCGTGTGAGCACGAATGCCTCCACCTTCAGGGAGCTCAATGACTACTCCCATTCTTTTCTTTGTGGAGTTAAAAGGCTCAACTTTGATAACTTTGTAAGATTGTCTCTCCTCTTGAAACTTACCTCCAAGAGATAGTCCTAACTCCAATATAGCAGTCTCTGTTGGTGTCCCCAATATCTCTGTTTTGCCATGTTTGTTCACAACAACTTCACCACCGGTATTATTAAAAATCGACTGGAGGAGTAGTTTCAAGGCAGCCTCGGGGATTTCAGACTGCAAGCTTGAGCTTTTGCTTGCTACATCTTGAACATTCATACAAATACAAGATTTCACAACGGTCATGTGATTGGTTGTTAAAGTACCAGTCTTGTCACTGCAAATAGTAGTTGCAGATCCCATTGTCTCACAAGCTGCTAAGTGTCGAACAAGGGCTTTATCGTTCATCATTTTCTTCATCGCAAACGCGAGGCTAAGGGTCACAGCTAAAGGCAAACCTTCAGGAACCGCAACAACAACAATTGTCACAGCAATAGCAAAGTATTCCAAAAGCTCTAACGCTTCATCTCCAGACCAAATCCAGTGAGTTCCCATTGAAAGTTTTCTCATAAACATTCCTTGCACCAAAACCGCAAATGTAACAATGGCGAAGAAAAGACCAATTTTCCCAATGATGGTTGCAACCCCATTGAGTTTCACCTGCAAGGGAGTTTCGTCATCACCTCCTTCACTAAGAGTTGCCATTAGCTTTCCCCATTGTGTTCTCATCCCAACCGTTGTAATCATCATCTTACAAGACCCATCTTGCACTTTGGTTCCAGAGAGAAGGAAAGGATTCTGTGAATTCACCATCACAGGCTCACTCTCTCCAGTCAAACTCGATTCATCGATCACAACAGAGTATCCCGAGAGGAAAAGACCATCCGCGGGGACTTGATCTCCAATAGCAAGATGGACAATATCACCAGGAAGCAAATCATATATAGACATTTTCTGTCTAAACCCGTTTCGCGTAACCTGAACCGTGATCTTCTTCTTCTCTTTATCCAAATCCCGGAACTGCAAAGATTGTCTGTAATCACTAGTTGCTGTGACAAACACAACCAAGAGGATACTAGCAACAATGCCAAGACCATCATGTGACCCTTGAGGCCATCCTTCAGTTGCAATTCCAACTATCAAAGAAACGAAAGCGCAAACACCTAGAATCATAAGTGTCATATCTTGAAGAGCTTCCCAAACAAACACCCAGAAACTCCTCAGTTCGCTTTCCGCAAACTTGTTGATTCCGAAAAGCTCTTGCCTTTTGCTCAACTGGTCAGATTCACCTGATAGACCAGCATTGGGACATGCTTTGAGCTTCCCTGAAAGCCCATCAACTCCGCCATGAAACTTGAGCTTCTTCACATCATGACCTTCAACTATTGATCCTAACTCCTCTGCACAAATGTCAAAGCCTGCAGCTTTAACTTCTTCAGGCACAGTGTAGTCACTCGGAGAAACACCTGAAAAAACCCATTTCAAATCAGAACAAGACAAGAAACTTTTACACAAATGCAAGAAAAAGCTCTAAACTTTCGTCACTCTCATATTAACTCACCGGAGATAAATTGGAATGCGGCTTTTGACACGAGAACTGCAATCCTTAATTTCTCCTGTATTTCATATACAATATAATTTGACTAACAATGTTCGTTACAGAATCTCCAATGTTGGTAATAAAAGAAGGAGAAAGAAGATGATATGGAGGGAGGACCTGATTGGTGCGGCGCATGGCGGCAGCTTCGTAACGTTTGGAGAGATTGGCGGTGAAGCGGAAACGGCGTTTCGGGTTCTTGACGACGCCACAGAGATTCCGCCATTTCTCAAGCACTTCCTCAGACGAATGCTTCGCCTTAACGTCGAAATTCTCGTTGAGGTAACTCTCCATTTTTTTTTTCCTACTTTCACAGCTTCAATGGCTGTTTCTTACGAGAAAACGTAAGATGCAAGGATCTCAGCTTTTTCTACTCTCTTTCGAATTTTTTTTATTTTTTTATTTTTCTGTCTGTAGAGAAGAAAAGAAGATGCAGAAGAATCGCAAACTTAAACGGAGAAAGAAGAAGAAGAAAGCGAGTTTTAAGATCTGAGCTTTTTAAGCTTTGAGAAAATTGACCGAGTCCTTGAGTTTATAAGCTGAGTCGAGTCGATTTAATTTCGTGAGCTCAGGGCCCTCTCAAATAATTTGTAAATCCCGTTCATATTTTTTATTAAAGGTACATTTGATATTATAAAATAAAATTTTAGAAAACTTAGGTCTTAATTCATATATCTATTTGAAATTTTCTTAAGATTTTTTTGGTTTTGAGTCGGGACCATGTTTGATTGCTCCACTTACACATGCCATCCCAAACATGCAAAACATTCGTCTATTATTAATTGATTAATAATGACAAATATGCAGTAGTATATTGATTATGAACGTTAAAAAATTTATGCTTGAATTATTCATGCAGGGCATGAAGAGTGCACAATGCGTTAAATTATTGTTATTGTTCTTTTTTTTTTTTGCATGTTAAAAATAAAATATGATATAGGATTCGTGAAGGGAAGTGGCGGGTGAATATGTAGTTTAATAGTTATGATTTTAAGCTAAATAATTAAAAAAATAGTAATATACTGTCTATGGATCTCTAGATTGGATGCACAATCTAAAACAAATACATGGCCAGTCATGGAACATTGATGTCGTGTTTTCCGAATATTATTTTAGACAACAAGACTTGATCGAAAAGAAAAGAAAAAATAATTGAAAATTTTGAAATAAGTATGTGGCCAGTCATGAAAATCTTTTTTCGAAGATTATTTTAGACGACGACACTTGATCGAAAAATGGATTGAAAAACAGAAGAAACAGAATTAGGCATGGGCATAAAAACCGGATCAGCAAAACTGGACCGAACCGATCTGAAAACAAGGTTTGAATCGGTTTTGGTTTATGTGCAAAAACGGAATGGTTCATGTATAAAATTAATTCGGTTCTCGGGTCGGTTCGGATATAACCCAAAACCCGATCGGGTACCCACAAAATTATAACATACCATATTATGTATATATCGCATATACATATGCATATATGATTTAGGCGGGTAAATTCGGGTTATTCGGGTTTAGGCAGGTAAATCGGGTTATTCGGATAAATTGTTTTTGTTTTTTTTCTGGGTAATTCAGGTTTTGTTAGGTAAATCGGGTTATTCGGGTACAATTCCTACATAAACCGAACTGGATATCTTGGTTTCTCGGATAATTCGGGGGTTTCGGGTCCAAACCCAAACCGAACCGGAAAATATTTTCGGTTCCATAGCGGATTTTACTCAAAATTCTAAAACTGACTCAAACCAGACAAAACCCGAACCAAAATTTTCTCGGATCTTATCTTCTCCAACTTTGGATTCCCAAAAACTGAGAAACCGACCCGAACCCAACTGTGGATTAAGCATAATCCTTGATCTTAGGCAATTTTTATGTCCAAGAAGTGTTTTATGAAATGTTGATGCAATTTTAAATATAATGAAAACTGATGTTTCGGTGATAAGTGAATTACATGATTGTTATTTATGCTTATTAATCATTTGATTTTGTTAAACAAGAATTTTGCACTTTTAGATGATTAATAAAATTGATTAGTACCACCAGAGTGGATTCTAGAATATCATGTTCTAGGATCATCATGCCTAATGCATATCTTGCGTCATCAATCAGTTGCTAGCTTGTCTTTGATTAATCAATACATATATCCTTCGGCTGATGCTTTCTTTAAGTGAATCAATACAAAACAAGTTCTCGTAACCAAGATATATATATATGAATCTATTTGCTAGAAAACCTTACTCAACACAATAAAAAATGCATATTTTATTCATCAATTATTTACAATCGTCATATTAAATCCTTAACTATCGTATGCACATAATATTTCCTCAACTCTTAGTTGACTTCGCAAAATCATGATAAAAATAGTTAACCGTTAAATAAGAAACGGCGAGACGTTAAATTTAATTCCTTCTTGTTGCACGGAAATGCTCTTTGATTCACCTCTCTGCCTAAACTTTCTCTCTCGATTTGGATTTGATAAAGGATTGAGAAACAGAAAGTAAAGAACGCAAGAGATATTTGGTCACCCAGGGTTCGCCTCCGATATGGATGACTACGTCCCTGGGGCTGGATCGATCACCAGCAAGATTCCACTATCTATCGAACAAAGAACAAGATCTCAAACCCAGAGAATCTCACACGACGAAGAAGACGATGCGTTATTACTGTTACGAGAGTTATGGCTGTGTTTAATCCTCTCATAGAACATGAGGATAAAACCAGCACTAAACCAATTGATTTAATCCCCTAAACCGGAAGACTAACTCTTTAATCTGAACCGCTTCCAATTTCGTTGACTTTACCAAAACTGTGTTGACCTGAGCTGAAACATACGTTTAACAAACTCCACCTTGATTCAGCTCAATGAAACACACCTTCGATGATATCCTGTGGAATCTGCCTTACTGATGACCTGACCTCCAGCTACAGAGCCTTGCGGCTCCTTCAAGCTCTTGTGAGCTTGAGTAAGTCTAACACTGCATTAAACTTACTCACTGGCACAACCTTCGTTAAAACATCCGCCGGATTACAACTTGTATGAATCTTCAATACCTCAACATCACCTTATGCAATGATGTCCTGAATGAAGTTGTACTTCACTGCCACATGCTTAGTGCGCTCGTGATACATGATATTCTTCGAGAGGCATATCGCACTCTGAGAATCACACCATATGCTAACACACCTTTGACTGAAACCAAAATCTTCAAACAGTCCCTTTAACCATATCGCTTCCTTCACTGCTTCTGAAAGAGAAATATATTCAGCTTCTGTTGTTGACAGAGCTACCACTGGTTGAAGACTTGATCTCCAGCTTACCACATTCCCTGCAAGTGTAAACACATACCCAGATATCGATCTCCTTCTGTCTAGGTCTGATGCATAGTCAGAATCACAATATCCCTGAATCTTCATTTCCTTTTCCTTTGTGTAAGAAATCCTGACATCCACAGAACCTTTGATGTATCGCAGAAGCCACTTGACAGCTTCCCAATGCATGATACCTGGCCAGCTCATGAACCGGCTTACCATTCCCATGCCATATGCAATGTCAGGTCTTGTTCCTACCATTGCATACATGATGCTCCCAACAGCTGATGAATAAGGTGTTGTCTCTGTATTCACTTCCTCTGTTGTGTCTCTGACTGCTGCTAACTTGAAATGAGCACCTATGGGAGTCTGAGAAATCTTTGCATCTTCCATCCTGAAAGTCTTGATCACCTTCTTCAGATACTCAGTCTGAGACAAATGCAAAACTCCTAATGCTCTGTCTCTAACAATATCCATGCCCATAATTCTCTTAGCTGCTCCTAAATCCTTCATCTCAAATGTTGAACTCAACTGATCCTTAAGTTTCTGAACATCTGCCATGTCTTTTGCAGCTATTAACATGTCGTCCACATACAACAACAAATACAAGTATGAACCCTCTGAAACCTGCTTTGTGTAAACGCAAGAATCATGTTCACTCCTTGTAAAACCATTTGAAGTCATAAACTGGTCAAACCTTTTGTTCCACTGCCTTGGGCTTTGCTTTAAACCATATAATGATTTCCTAAGCAAGCAAACTTTCTTCTCGGGATCTCCTATCTCATATCCCTCAGGTTGTGTCATATAGAGCTTCTCTTCTAGGTTTCCATGTAAAAACGCAGTTTTCACATCCATTTGTTCCAACTCTAAATCCAGATTAACAACCACAGAAAATAGCATTCTTATCGAGACATGCTTAACCACAGGAGCAAAGACTTCTTGGTAGTCTATTCCCTCTCTCTGTGTGAACCCTCTAGCTACTAATCTAGCCTTGTATCTAGGAGGTTCAGAATCAGTCATACCTGGCTTAAGCTTGAAGATCCATTTGCAGCTTATTAGCTTCTGGTTTTCAGGCTTATCCACTATATCCCATGTATGGTTTTTGTTCAGAGAAACCATCTCTTCATCCATTCCACCATTCCATTTTTCCCACTGTCTACTTTGTCTTGCTTCTGCATAACTCTCAGGTTCATCTGCACTAAGAACAATTTCTGACGCTGCTAGTGCAAATGCAAACACATTCTCTTCATCATCATACCTCGCAGGAGGCTGAATGTTCTGTCTCCTGACTCTATCTCTAGCTAACTGGTAGTTTGCTAGGCTCGCAGCTTCATTTGATGTAGATTCGGTATGAACTTCAACATAAGGACTTCCTCCTTCTTGAACAGATTCTGAAGTTTCTCCACCTTGAGATAAATCACCTGGAGTGACTCCACCTTGAGTTAGGCACTGACTGTAGAAACCTCAGTAGTAACCCATCCAGGCCCTTTGTTTTCAGACCTTTCTTCCCTTGATGAACCGTAGATGTCCTTCACTAGATCTTTGTAAAGTTTGTCTTCACAAAATTTAACATTTCTGCTTATGACCAGCTTCTTCTCATCAAGTAACCAGACCTTGTAACCTTTAGTACCAGGAGGATACCCAATGAACACACCTTTGAGAGCCCTTGGCTTAAGCTTCCCTTGATCCGTGTGAACATAGACTATAGAACCAAACTTCTTTAAGTGCTTGTACCCTGGTTCTTTCTTCAACCAAATTTCCTCTGGAATCTTATAATCAATAGCAGACGCAGGAGAACGGTTGATGATGTACACTGAAGCAGCTGCAGCCTCAGCCCAAAACCTCTCCTCTAATCCCGACTCACTGAGAAGACACCTGACCTTTTCCATGATCGTCCTATTCATCCTCTCTGCAACTCCGTTTTGCTGCGGAGTATATGTACAATTCCTATGCCGTGCTATTCCATTTGACCTGCAAAACTCATCAAACATGTTATTACAAAATTCAAGACCATTATCAGTTCTAAGACACTTTACCTTCCTGTCAATCTGATTTTCAACCAAGTGTTTCCATTCACAAAACTCTGCAAATGCCTCATCTTTTGTCTTAAGGAAATAGATCCATACTTTCCTAGTATGATCATCGATGATGGATAGAAAGTATTGATTCTTGGAGATGGATGGCTGGACATTTGATGAACCCCAAAGATCAGCATGCACATAATCTAGAGGAAGTTCTGTTTCATGCTTCCCTACACCAAAACTGACTTTCTTAGCTTTTCCCATAATGCAGTATTCACAGAAATCTCCTTCTTTCCCAATGTCTTTCTTCTTGATGATACCCCTCTGAACAAGACGTTGAAGATTCTGATATCCCATATGACCAAGTCGACTATGCCATAAAGAGACCTGAGATACTGATTTTGCTTGACAGGCTTCTGATAAAACAGTTTCCCCATCAAGTATATAGAGACCATTTCTCAATACTCCTCGTAAAGCCACCTTGTTGTTCTTGTGAAATGTCAGCTTACCCTGACCACCAATATGAGTATATCCTAATGAATCCAATGTCCCTGTAGAAATCAAGTTTCTCCTCAGACCTGGAACATATCTGACATTTCGCATTATGTTGACTGATCCTCCATGTGTATTCACCCTTATTGACCCTATCCCAAGAGTTTCCACTGTATGATAATCACCAAGTAAGATCTTGCTTGACCATTTCTCCTGAAAATCCACAAACCAGTCTCTTCGAGAAGTCATATGATAAGTACACCCGGAGTCTATTACCCAATTTTCATTTGGCTCATCACCTGAGATATTCAGAGCATCTACTACTTTGAACTCTTCTATAAGAACCGCAGCCTCTCCATCACTATCACTATCCATCTTCTTCTTACGAGCAAAACAATCTTTCTTCATGTGACCTTCTTTCTTGCAGTACCAGCAAACCACCTTTGACTTAGGCTTCGACTTGCTTCTGCTTTTTTTACCTTGAGAGTTGTAAATCTCTCTTTTCTGTGATCTTCCTCTTTCATGTGTGTAGAGTGCCGAAGCAGATCCCTTCTCTTGAGCAACACCAGCAGTTAATTCTCTCTGCTTGGACCTTGCAGCTGAGATGATCTCTTCCAATGACAAGGATTCCTTGCCATACTTGAGCGTATGTTTCAGCTGATCGTAAGCTGCAGAAAGAGAGTTCAAGAAAACAATTGCTTGAATCTCCTCAGACACGGTTACATTCAAACTGCTCATCTCAGTCACAATCTTGAGAAAATCATCAACGTTCACATCAATCGACTTTGATCCATCACATTTAAAGGTATAAAATTGTGATTGAACAAAGATCCGATTAGGTAGAGATTTGGACATGTATAACCTGTCAAGCAATGACCACATCGATGCAGCCGTCGTACAATGCTTGATCTTCCTGAGAACGTGATCTCCGATGTTCACTATTATCATGTCCTTTGCTCGTTCGTCCTTCTCTAACTTCACGGGATCAAGAATCACCTTCGTCGTCAGAGGCTCCTTCTCGGATTCACCATCGGATGGTTTCTTATCCACCGGAACTGTAATCTCAAAGTTATCGTTGAGGATTACATCCTTCAATCCCGATACGCCGAAGTGAGCCATCATTCTTATGGTCCATAACGAGAAGTCACCGGAACCATCGAATCGCTCTACATCAGCTCGCGTCGTCACCGTCGTATTCACCATCTTGAATCAGAAAGAGCCTGAGCTCTGATACCACTTGTTGCACGGAAATGCTCTTTGATTCACCTCTCTGCCTAAACTCTCTCTCTCGATTTGGATTTGATAAAGGATTGAGAAACAGAAAGTAAAGAACGCAAGAGATATTTGGTCACCCAGGGTTCGCCTCCGATATGGATGACTACGTCCCTGGGGCTGGATCGATCACCAGCAAGATTCCACTATCAATCGAACAAAGAACAAGATCTCAAACCCAGAGAATCTCACACGACGAAGAAGACGATGCGTTATTACTGTTACGAGAGTTATGGATGTGTTTAATCCTCTCATAGAACATGAGGATAAAACCAGCACTAAACCAATTGATCTAATCCCCTAAACCGGAAGACTAACTCTTTAATCTGAACCGCTTCCAATTTCGTTGACTTTACCAAAACTGTGTTGACCTGAGCTGAAACATACGTTTAACACTTCTAAACAGTATTCCGTTGGGATTTCACTATTCTAAACCAAAAATTTGGAAATATGCTCATTTTATTCCCCAACTATTTTCAATCGGCACATTAAATTCTCAACTATCGTATGAACTTAATAATTCTTTAACTTAAGATTGACTTCACAAAATTGTCAACATTGTTCTTTCTTTTGCACCCAAACTAGCTCTTTCTTCTGCACCCAAACTAGCTCTTTCTTCATCAAGTACTCTACGAGCATGAACCAATAAAAAATTGCTTCAAAAATTTCCCCACATTACAATCTTTCGGGTTCAGGTTTGATTTTTGGTCCTGGTTATGGATCCCTTCGAATTGGAAGTTTGGGTCCTTTTCTTCTCCACATAGTTTTCACCATGGTTAATTTGAAGTTTCTGTCTTCGAGAACAAAATTGATCGAATCAGCAGAAATCACCCAAGATTTTCAATCGCGGAAAATCACCTTAAGTTTTTAATTTTGGATAATTTAGAATAGTGTAATCCCGACGAGATATATAGTGTATAGAAGGAATTAATTTTAACGTGTCACCGTTTCTTTTTTAACGGTTGACTATTTTTATCACGATTTTGTGAAGTCAATTACGAGTTGAGGAATAATTCTGCGCAAGGCTATAGTCGAAGATTTAATGTGCCAATTGCAAATAATTAAAGAATAAATAAGCATTTTCCTATTAAACACATGGATTTGTTGGCATTTCTTTGGGGTTATGGACATTTGATTGGACTTGTTCCTTGGATGCTTTAATAAATCCCACTACCTAGACAAATTCTTTGTATTGGGGTCTTTCTGCTATTACAAATTCATAATCCAGTCTATATTAAATCACACTTTTGATAATAATTAAGATGTGATTTTGCAGAAACACAACTCAATCCAACTTCCGCCAAAATGCATTTACTTTTCTACCACAACACATTCTACATTTTTTGTTTTTTTAACATAATTTCGCAAATTTCTCCCAAAATTTTATTTCCCATATCTGGAAATTTTAAAATAGTGTTATGGAGGGTATTGCCTCATTGTTAAAAAAAAAAGTTGAGAATTTTACCGTACAAAACCGTACAAATATTGAACTAAAATATTTATCTAATATTTTTTTCCTAATTTATTATCAAATAAAATTTTAAACTAAATATCAAACTCGGTTCCCAGGGGATTGAAACAAAATTAGCTGTATAGAGATGCGATTCTCTCTCCTCATGACGATTGAGATGCGATTTGCAGAAAACAGTTTTTCTCACCCTTTCTCTGACGGCGATTCAGTCTTATGGTTTTAATGGCGTCATATTTCACTGTTATAGCCTCATATTTTGCCGTCGTTGTCGTATTATCTTTCGTGAATTCTATTCCCGTGACCGCCTATAACAGCCAGTCTCGCAAAAAATTGGATTCACGATGATGCTTTCATGGGTGTTGGATTTAGTGATTAACGTATGTTTATATTCGTTATTCACTTTGGTACTGGTTCACTCTCTCCGATCGGATCTGAGATGCGTTGCCTCCCGCTGGCGATTACGCGGACCAGAGTGTCGTTGTGGTTTATAAAGCGGTTAATAAACCGTGTGTATCATCTCCTCCTTTGTTTAAGGACGGTTATCACCATTGACGCCGGAGTGGAGCGATTTGTCCTCTACATAGCGGTTATCTCCGTCGTGCATCTTGATATCCACGACGATGAACGACTTCTCCATTACCCTCTACCAAATGTTTGTAATTTATGCAATCGATTTATTCTTTGGAATCATGACAAATCGATTGTTACAAGTCTTCTTCTCCATTTGCGGGATGAAGACCAATTTAAGTTTTCTCAACGAAGAACATGTTGGTATATTGGTCGGCGAATATGAGATTCCGAAAAATGAAAACCACTATGGAAGAAATGATGGTTCGGCGTCGAAGATGTATCCTCTTTGTTGTATGACGATATTCGAACAATTGTTGAAAATTGGCAGTTCAAAAAAAAATTCTTTCGGAAGAATCAGTACATTGGATTCTTAACCAAAGAATATCTCTAGACCGTCATTGGGATTTGACCAATGTAATACAACACGAGGAAATAATGTTTAAATTGGTTATGTTGATAACCAAAGATGTAGATCGCATCAGATCGAATACGAATATGAAAACGAGTAAGACTTTTTTTTTGAAAAGCATCGCCTTATTATTATTTTTTTTTATTGTTTTTTTAAAGTTTGTATGTTATTATGTTTGTATTTTCTATGTAATTTTAGATTTTATATATAAATAAGGGAAAACGATCTATTTCCCCATGAACTATGTCATATCCCTCCAGATTCCCACCGAACTATGCCTTATGTATATCTCCCATGAAAGAAAAGTTAAAGATCTAAATCCCCCCTCCCCCCGCCCTTCCGAAAAAGTTCGAGGTTTAAATCCCCATGGATGTCGGTTTCCACGGTTTGTGCGCTAAACCCGAATCTAAACCATTAAACCCCTGAAACTAAACCGAAAAACCTGATCCAAACGAAAACCCGACCCGACGCACTACCCGACCCGAAGAAACTTCGAATCATGAGATTATTTTTTTATTTATTTTTTGAAATAATAATTTAAAACAAAAAAAAACCAGAAGAAACCGGCGCTCAACCACTTCTCTTCTCCGATCAATCTCCACTGTTCAACGGCGCTCATGTGTTTATTCCGAGAATCACACAAAAGGATAAAACCAGATTCGTAGCTATGTACTTCATCACCGCCGCCATCATCTTGTGGAGCTAGAACCTCCGAAGAATCACCACTGTACATAACCCAATGAGTCCAAACACCATTAGGAACTCTACCATAATAGTACACAAGCGTCTTCTTAATCCCGATCTCGTTGCGATTCCCTCTCTTATCCTTGATTTTCCGGTCAACACCAGTAGCTTTCCAATACCCAGAAACTGTAGTCATCTTCGTTACCTTCTTCTTCGCGGAAGTGTACTCCTTTGGGGAGAAGAAGTACCAAACAAGATCCTTCGATTCGATTCGATAACGCTCCAACCAAAAAAATCAGGAAATGATTTGATGATGATGTGAGAGAGAGAGATGAGAAAATTTCGAATGGTGAATTCAAGAGTTTAAGGAAAATTTACAAGGCAAACATATTGTTTCGTAACTACAGATGTTGATCTCGCTAATCGCATCATCGACGAGCCAAGTCTTACCCATAATCTTGTTCCTCTGGAAAAGGTTTATCAATTCCTCTCCAAAACCAGATTCGTAGCTATGTACTTCATCACCGCCGCCATCATCTCGTGGAGCTCGGACCTCCGAAGAATCACCACTGTACAACCCAACGCTACGGTGGCCATAGCATCGCCGTCTCGTCCGAACATACCACCACCGTTCCGTCTCCCTTATAGCCGCCGGAAATTTTCGTCTCTCTTGCTACCTCTCTGATTCTTCTTCTTATCGACCACCTCATCGTCGTCCCGAGTACACCCATAATAGCATCTCTGATTCTTCTTCTCATCGACCATGCTCTCCGAGACGGAGAACAATCTCCAAGGAAAAGCTCGACATCGCTTGTCAATTAGCCAAGCTCGGAGTCGAAAGATTCTCAGAATAATTTGGATTGAAAATCTAGGATTCTTGGAAGAATTTGGGACTTCTATTTTTGGTTTTGATTCATCACATGATCGTAGTGAAGAAGACGAAGAAAACAGTTTGTAAGAAGTGTGGGTCGAATTTGCAAGCGGGTCGGGTAATCGGGTCTAATCTGTGGTTTAATAACCTTAATCGGGTCGTAATCGGTTAAGAGTCCGGTTTTAGATGGTTAACTGATAGTCGCATATTTTAACTCTTTTTGTCATGCACATCATCTAGTTTTTGTGCCTTATTTTGTAGTTTCATAGAGTTTTTCTTTAGTTTTGCATTCATAAGTAGAAGTTAATAGATTTTAGATAGGTCCTAGAGAGTTTTGGTACAATTGGAGTGTTTCAGGTGCTTATTGGAGTCTAGGGGAAGATCATGGAGTAGGAGGAACGTACCCGTAGCAAACAGAGATGATCAAGTGATGAAGGAGAAAAACAGAGGTTCGCAGCGGCCAGCACACAGCGGTCAGGGCTCCACCGCTGCGATTTTAGGACATGCAGCGGTTAGACGCAGCGGTATAAGGAGACCGCTGCGAAACCATCCGGAGCAAAAGCCAGACATTTCACAGCGGTCATGCAGCGGTATAAGGAGACCGCTGCGAAACCATCCGGAGCAAAAACCAGACATTTCACAGCGGTCATGCAGCGGTATGAGCTGACCGCTGTGAACCCTCGCGGACACAAAAATTGTCGGGTCAATCCCGGTTTGTCCCGGGTTGACCCGACCCGAACTGTGTTTACTTAAGCAAATTAAGCCTAATTAGGCAGAGACTCTTGTTTTTTTAGACTTAAACAAAAAACGTGTTTTAGAGCTTTGAAGGAGATTGTAAGAGATTTTGGAGTGATTTATGCAAGTTCTTGTTGGATTATTTCTTCCATCTATTTTCTTATCATCTTTTACGATTCTCAACACTTCCTTTATGGGATTTGTGGAGAAAACCATGTGTTGTGAGTAGTTTTCTAGGGTTCTTGGGTGAAGTAGATTTAGGTAATTTTAGTGTGAATCAATGATGTTAGGGTTTTGATTATTAATGATCATTCCTTGTTTAGTGAGTTTAATGCTAAATCATCCATGATCAAGTTGATTTAGATCATAGGGAATTTCTCGCCCGGAAGGTACGTTCGATGAAATTCCCCAATGAACTAATCAAGGGATATTTCATTCTTAGCCTATGGAAATAGTTGTCTAAGGTGTTTATTGATTAAATGATCTTGTTTCTAATGCTTGAAAGTTACTAAATCACAAATGGGAATTTGCTCTTGATTTAGTAATTTCCAAAGGGACTAATTCCAAGGAATTGGATTAGTCTTGTTAAATGATCATAGTCTAAGGATTAGCATTGCTTGAGTTTATTGACATCATTGTGAACCACTAAAGTTACCAACAATCGCATACTTCACCCTTGGATTCGTTTTTAGTATCGTCTTTAAACCGTAATTTGCTCTCTCGTTTAAGTTTCCATCTATTGCTTTGGTTGAAAATAGTTTGCTTTCAATATCTCTTAAGACGTTACAAAACCAAAACCAATTCTTGGATTGCTTAGATTAAGAAGTTTTATGTATTCTTGGTTTTTAATCTCAACCCATTACGGATTGATATCTCAAATACTACAATGACATGAGTAGGATTTGAGTAATTGATAGGAAAAATCCTACTATCAATTTGGCGCCGTTGCCGGGAATTTGTTGAACTTGGTGATTGTTTGCTCTTGTAAATGTGAATTATTGCAAAATTTTCATGAACACATTGACCTTTGAGGTGAAGATGACTATGGTTTCCTGCTTGCTATTAGCTAGATTGCTAATTAAAGAATGGTTATAACTTGCTTGATTCCTCAACTTCGAACTAACTTTTTCATAAGAGTATTTCGTTTTTGAAGGATTAAAATGACGGGAAGAAACAAAGGTGCTTCGAGAAAAGGAAAGGAAATCGCTTCACCGTCATGTGACCATGAAAACAGAAGTGGGAGTGAAGAGGACGTCCCGGTAATGACAAAAAGGAAGACAAAGAAGCAAGCATCGACAAAGAAAACAACAAAGACAAAACCCTCAACTGCTGTGCTTATGAGAATGTTCAAGGAGACGGAGTTCACCCAAACAAAGTGGGCGGATCTTACACTCCTCGAAGAAATGGGTATTCGCGAAGATGTTCATGAAATCTTCAAGAACATGGGCCTAGGCGCCTTCTTTGAAATGGCGCATCCAGCTTTTGAGTCGCCAACCCACTAATTCCTCTCCTCTCTATCCTTCTACAATGACACTTCAAAGGAACTGTCGGATAGAGAACGTGCCTACATTACCTTCAAGGTCGGTGGGAGAACGCAAAAGATGTCTTTACATCAATTAAGCGAAATCTTTGGATTCTCGGAAGGAGATAGATGTGCATTGAGTTTAGACAGGGACGAGGCAACCGCTGTGTGGAACACAATAAGTGAAGGGCAATACACAAAAGGGACGAGCAAAGCGAGTAACATTAGACATCCCGCGATTCGCTGCGCTCACAAGCTGCTCGCGCACACTTGGTTTGCACGGAGGGAAAATGGCAATGTCAAAGAAGATGAGATGGCGCTTCTAATCGAAGGAATCAAACCACATTTGAGGACTTGCTCAAATGGAAATGAAATTATTGGTCAAAACGGGCATCGTCTCAACTTTGCTCACTATCTAGTGAACCGGTTCCTCCACTACCAAGAATGGGTCCATACCACAAAGGACACAACACCTCAGTTGAGTGTTGGCGGGCTCATCACTCCTATATTGCTAGCGTGTGGAGTCAACTTGGTACCCGTCTCGGAAAGAATAGAGCGCATCGATGCCGCCTACCTCGTTAGGACGGATTTTCTAGTGGGTCGCCTTGGAAGAAGCTATGGGTACCGTTTTCATGTTACGAAGACGGAGAAGAAGAAGATTGTCCTTCCACATTTCCAAGTCACCACCGTCTTCATGAGAGATAACTTACTCTTTCGACCCAGGCCTTGGCTACTCTACGATCAAGCAACTCATGGAAAATTCACCTCAATCCAAAGCAAAAAGAGTAGCACGGTAGACCCGTCCGCCGATCAGCCAGCACAATCATCTCCCGACAAAGTCTTCGGAAGCGAAAGGTACAATTTCCAACCTTATGACGAGCCTACCTCGGGCACAGCACTTCGCGAAGCGCATAGCCACATCCGTCTCCTACAAAGGTGGAACAAGTGGCAAGACAAAACCGTTAAAAAATTGGTGAAAACGGTTAAGGGGATGAAAAGCCAAATCAAAGAGCTAAAGGCCAAAATCAGAGGAGAGGGCTCATCGCGCGAACACGGTGAACGTGTTGAAGAAGAACGAACGGATGAAAACGTCATGGAGGACGAGAGGCGCCATTCCTTCGATGCAACAATGGCGACCCATAGCAACGTCGAGCCACCTCGAGCTTCTTCCCATGAGAGGATTAGGAGGAAGAGAAGAGCCACAAGATCACCATCAACGAGCGGTTCGGGGAACCCATCACTCTCCATTGACACGTCCCCTTCCGTCGAATTCTAAAGGTAACACTCCAATTTTGTAAATATTTTTCTTATTTTTAGTTCGCATTTTTATTGGTCTATTTTATTTTGGTACTTTCTCCAAATTTTCTTATACACCGAGACGGTGTTAAGTAAGTTGGGGGGGAGGTACCCGTTGCTAATTTCGTGTTTTGTTTTGTTTTATTTACCTTGAGTCTCATGCATTCATGTATTGCATTGATAAAAAAAAAAACGAAAAAAAAAACGAAAATTCAAAAAAAAAAAATCATATAGTTTTGCATTGCATTCTTTTCTTTTAGGATTGAGTCTAGAAACATTTAGGAATGCATTGCATATGCATAGGGAGCAATGATAGTAACTAAAGCTTAGCATTTCGTTCAATGTGATGCCCTTGTTAATCATACCATGTTGCTTGAACATCTCTTGAAAAACTTGCAAACTTCGTGCTTTGATCTCTCCACTCGAAACTTGTTGTCTTGTTGATGTTTGCTTGATTTGAAACCAACTCCTTAACTATTGGACTTAATTGAATTTAATTTTCTCACTTATGGGCTTGTGTATGCTTAACCATGGTCATCCAAGTCATCTTTGCATTAACTTTTACCACTCTTGTTGACTTGGGTGGCCATTTTCATTTACAAATGGTTTCCCCACCTTTAAACCCAACCATTTCTTTCTACCCTTGATGATTTTGTGAGTGAGGCCTCTTTTCTTGATAGTACTACACTTGTAAAATCTTGTAAGTATCGAGAACGACAAAGGATAGCTTCCATTAGCTAGGTTTGTTGTTCTTGGGAAATTGGCTAGTGATTAGGAA